>JASKGN010021724.1:0-19629 GCA_030556245.1 Falagria sp. GC000072 | reverse complement strand
TTTTAAAATAACCACAAATAAAAATTTATTATTTTATAAGTTGTCAAGCGATTACGAATTCAAAATTTGGAATTGACACCGTGCAATGGTTTGAATTTGTAAAAACAGCCTACTTTTATTTCGTCACATGCTTGTTGTGTCAATTTTCTCCAAATATTTCACCAAATATATTTGCCCATGCTATTCCACAAAAACACAAATAATTCTGTTTTTCACGTATCTACACATTAAGCTATAAAATAACAAAATACTTAAAATTGTAAAAAAAAAAATTTTTAATAATTTAATTAAGTTATTTTTAGTATTATTGTTGACAATAATAATTATTAATTAATTTTATTCATTCATATACAACCCGACATGAACTATAATAATTGTTAATGCAGTTTTCGAACGACGAAAAAAAGTTGTGTAGAGTAGGGAAAAATCGTGACCGGCCTTTCTGTCATTTAAATAATTGATGTCTATTAGACGACCGCACCATGTAACCATCAGCCCGGTTTGCTTTTTGTTTGTAACGAAATCAGCCGTACGTTTTTTCCGTATTATTCCCATATTTATTTCTCCTCTTGCTGTGACCAATTTTCTATTCGCCCATTAATTATACGCTAGTTATTTAGAAATAGAATTTGTCGTCGATTGGCTCGCACGAACTTCACCGCTAATGCAATGACCAATGACGACATTTTATGAAATATCAAAGGCTCACAGGTATTATAAGGAAAAGTCATGTAAGAAATTCACTAGATAGGTAATAAAAAAACAAATAAAATTAGTGACATATCGTATGATAGCTTATTTGTTTTGTAATGTACCTAGAGATGATTAACTATTTTTGTTTCTATAAATTGTCTTTTTCTTCGATTGTGTTTAATGTCATCATTTAATAGAAGAATAAGTACAACAACATATTGTAATTTGTCCTCATTTGCAATTGGTGAATTCACAACATTCGCAAATCGTGCTCGTCTGGACTTGAGTTAGTTTGCGCTTGTTCTTGAGTTACACAGCGCTCAACTTCTTCTTGCGCAATTCAGCAAAGAACTGACTTTAGGTTGTGCTATTCACCCAGGTAATAAACCGTGGCCTTGTCGGCGTATCATTACAGCGATTATGATTGCGACACAACATTTATCTATGAGTTATCTAGCTCTCCATTCAACATGTAATAATAACCTATGCACGACCACACTCCAGCGCATTTGCATCTAGTAATATCATTGAATTTATGCAATTAAATTTCATGGGTTGATAGTATAGTTGTTTATTAATAGAACTTTACATTTGTTATGTTTAATTGCCAGTTATAATTAGATTTCGCACTTTGGAATTTTCTAAAATTGCATTATATTCTAATATCGATTAATTAAGAAAGTTTTAACTGTTCAACTGATAACGTTGATGATTTGTTCCAATTATAAAAATTAAAATATTTTCCACTAAAGTTGAACATTCTTTGTTTTGTTAATTTTATTGGTTCATGAAATAAATTATTTGGTGTTATTAAGAATGGTATTATTCCCTCAAAATAATAAAATCTTTTAATATCTTGGGAACAAATAATTCCACAGATATTAATTGAAATGCCCGATATGAAAGTTCAACTTTCGTCCTATCATACATACGACGATCCATCATATTTGTTGTCCATGAAATTATTTAAAGAAGCGCGAGAGTGTCATTGCCTCGCATGTTTTTCGCCTATCCTACACTATACCATAAGGGAATATCGTAGACGGGACAGTCAGAATCATATTCTGTTTTCACACAGTGCACCTACTTTGCATTGGATTTATGCGTTTACGACGATATATTTTTTTCATAATAACAACAATATAAAAGGTCAATCACACCGCAAATGGAACCCGCTCGCTCTCATCTCATGCGGATGCATCATTCTCATGCGCTCACTATTTGTTTTTTATATCTCCATCTACATATTTATGCAATTTATCTCCGGTCATATATCGCGCGTACGCTATTTACACGGCCGTGTCTGTGTTTGCGTACGTTTCTTGCGAAATCCCGAATCTGAACTCTCGACGTTGTTCATGAAGCGACACTTTTTCTGAAGCATCCTTTCGATCGAATCAAGTCTCAATTGTGTTACATACTGATACCCCAAGTGCATTCTGGTTAAATATATATCCTAGTTACACTACACTTTGAATAAATAAATAAATCAAGTTAAATGCCAATACAAACCCAAAAAGTGCACTACATAAATAAACTTAATGTATACAAATATATTTGACATTATCATTAAAAGGATCGTGCGCTAAATTAAATTTTGTTATCACTACTCAACTGACCTAGGATCACATATTTCGAGATACGTTCCGAATTTCCCACGCGACTGACTATTCATGAATTCGACAAACGTTCCTAATCAGTTGTAACCTACATAAATTGGAGATTAAATATTTTTATAAAAGAGTGTATTAAATAAATAAAACGAAACATATAATTTTTAAATACATAATTATAAATTTTAATGATCTTATATGAAATTTAAAATGACAGTGTTATCAAAGCAAAAATTATCAAGATTTGCATCATGGACATAATATACTTAATTAAATAGAAATCTATATGCAAACAAACGGCATCTTCACACATCTTGTGTCTGTACTCTGTAGCATTATCGCATCACTACAGAATGTTCAAAATATATCCACGACATACAAAACTGCATAATAATCATTAAGGTAATGGTGTCTACATTGCAATTAGTATATAATTTCCTTTTTTCTATTTAGCCGCTTTCATATTTTCCATATATCTATCAAAGAATCGAAAACCCTGGGGCCAAACTTTGCTTACTTTTTAATTTTTTAATGGTTTTATTTTATTGTTACTTGAAGTATTTGCATAGTTAGTAGTTGTTCACATCGTAAAATATTCCGGCATTGCTTTGCGGAGGCAAATAGAGCATAACGGAATGAACATACAGTCCTAGAGTAGCGACATTTGAATAAATCCGCGGCCGAACCGTTTTGCGGCTCGCGTGAAGAGAAGGAAAAATCGGCGCGGCCGGCAACGAATCAACGGTTTTGTAACGAGATCAAGGATATACGCAAGCGTTGTTTGTCGGTTTCGTGATTTTGTTATTCGTGGGCTTAGACAAGCCAAGTGTTCACTTTGATCCGACGGAAGGAGCCATCAAGTACCGTGTTAATTATTTCCAGTTACTTTTGAAATATGACCATGTATTATATTATTAATACTAAAACATTTTAAATGAAATACGTATAAGGATATTATCTGCTAATATAAGGGCAAATTGAATAAACATTGATGCATGATTCAAATAAACTCAGACACGATTTTAATTTCATCGCAAATCGATTATGTGCATGCAATTTCAGTATTTTAACGGATGCCCTGTAATAAAACTGTTGCTAAATCAAAGTTTTTTTCTACAAATATTATTTGCCGCCCTAGTTCGCACATTAATCCGACGAAAACCGAATACAATTTCAATACGTTGCGCACTGCCATATTGCAAAAAATGCATGTAATTTGTGTGAAATCATTTTACCTCAAACGCAGTACCGAATGCACTAAACAAATTCGTCTCCTACTGCACAGTTGCTTAGTTGAAGTACATTTGCGATTTCCTTTTTTACGACCTCGTTTCGTGCGTGTTGCGCTTCGTTTCCGTCGCTACATTTGACAAAATTATTAAAATTATTAAGTTTCTCGCTTTTTCGACGGCCTAGATTCACCTTTTGCCTATTTTTGTGAAAGCATGTGCGTGCACGAAATTACTTTTAACAAGATGGCTACCAAACTGATTCACTACCTGAGCATTGATTAAAAATATTTTTAACTACAAATTTTTTTATGTTTGTCAGCCATTTTATACAAGCAAAGAACTATTAGATGCTGGTATCGCAATTAGCACTCTGCTAACCGTCGAAGTGGGTAAACTTGCCCATTTGACTAGATGCAATATCAGTTTAACGAAAATGCTTTCAGCCAAAGAAGCAAAATTTCTGCGGCGCCGCCTGACGACGAGTACTTAACGACGACATCCGCTGCTAATTAACCGGTCGGATTGCCAACAAATATAGTTTTTGCTCGTTAAATTTGCAATGATTTCTAATGCTATTTATCTCATAATTTAAATTTTGAAATCACGATATCAATATTAAGATTTATGTCGGTATTTGGCTGGCCATCTTGGATAATCACACCATGAGATCGAAATGTTGCTGCAATTCCCGTACGAATATTTTATATTAAAAATGCAATGGCGCATTCCTAGCAGAAGCTGTGCTCGACGCAAACCGTATGTCATTCATATTGCGGTTTCTAATTCCCTCCGAATAATAACGATTTGGATTGAATGGAGGAACGACGGGTTACTCGATGAGTCTCTTGGAGTGAATCTATCCAAAGAATGTGTACATATGTATATCTACTCAGCATAGTCGATGAAACGGAAATTGTTTGCGTTTTTTATACGCCTAACATTTTCTCCTGCAACTAGTTTTGAATGCATTATTTTATTCAGTCACCGTGTGGAGATGTAATAATAACGTAATCGTTTCCATATATACTATTATATTGTAGACAGCTAATATTTCTATGATTAATTCATAAAAATTGCAAAATATTTAATTGTTTCGATAGAAAAAATCATTATTATTGAAAATACTGAATGCTTCATTAAAACCTTTAATTTAACCAATTTAAGCATTCAATTTCTAATTACGATTGACATATTTTGTAAACCAAACTTCTCTCTCAATTAAACATCTTCAATTTGTTATTTCTATTAACAAAGTCTTACTAATACAAGAAACATATAAAGCAAATAATAATTTCATGTATAATCATGACGCACGAATGCGAAATAATTGCAATTGTCACGAAATGCATCTCCAAGCATTCACTTTTAAAAACTCTGAACGATTTTCGTTCAGACGAGAGAAACGCAAAATCACAATTTAGGACAAGGGCGCCATGAGCGCATATTGCACGGAGTTTGCCATTTTAGAAATGGAGTAGGGATGAGATTAGTTCGTGCAAACTTATCTGCGATTCGCAGAAAACATGAGCAGAAGAGCATTCCATTTAATGATATTAAATATTGTAGTCTCTAGTTGTCTCCGAGATGACATTCGAACATGAGCATTTTGTGCAATACAAATCGCCATTATATAGATAATTTGAAGGGTATGCAAAAGAAACTGTCTTTGTTGTGAATGTGTGTGTTTGCATTTGAGATTTGCAACTAACTTTATACTTATAACTAACTTCCCATTACAGCATTCTCCAATTTGAATTTGAACACACCTGCATTCGATATTTTCTACTTGTAGTACTTTAATTCTTGGGATATAAACCAGACTAAATAAATAAAATGTGTAATTTCAGTTCTGATTTTAGAGCCAAGCCTAGAATGTCCACAGTAGGTCGGCGGACCTACACCGAAGAAGAACTACAAGCAGCACTGCGCGACATCCAGTCGGGCAAGCTGGGCACGAGACGGGCAGCCGTTCTCTATGGTATTCCACGATCCACCCTTCGCAATAAGGTATACAAATTAGCAATGGAGCGCGAACGAGAGTCGCATCTAAATTCCACTGCTTCTTTGAAGATCGTTGACGAGGACGAAGGCATGATGGACGATGAGAAAGAGTTGTCCGGTGCGGAAGAAGAGAAAGAAGTGGAGAAGGCGCTGGAGGCGCCTTTGTTATCATACGACGATCTCGTGAATTCCGATGCACTGAAGGCAATCCTCGCAAAAGCGTTAGGTACTGGTGGAGGAAGCGGCGAACCCGAAAGTTTCCCAGGTGTCGAACATACCGCCTTCGGCCCTCAGCTGCAAACGCTACTGCTACGCAGTTTAATTGGCCAGAAAGTGGACGCTGGAGGAGGCGGCGATTCGACGCTGCCCGAAGTAATGAAACGTCTGCTCGCTCAGGAACTCATGGGGGAGCAGTTGAAGTTGCATCAGCAGCAGCAGCAACATTTGCAAAATAACGGCGACTCAGTGGGGGTGCCTGCGAGGCCCAGTCCGTCCAACTCGGTCGTTTGCCGCAGCACCGACAAGAGCAAGTCGGAGTCCGACATGGAGACGGAGGATTCCGGCTCGAATGTGATACTGAAAATTCCGTCCTTCAAGCCGACTTCAGCCAGCGGTGGTGGTAGCTGTAGCAGTAAAAACGGCGATTACGCTGTAAATCTTGCGGCCGTGTCGCCTTCCGTGACTAGTGATTCGACGTCGCCACCAATACTACCTGGCCGTGGCATGTTTCAGAAGGACGTCAAGGACCTGATAGCCAAAAGCATAAGCCAAAAATTCCAGCAGAGCCCTGAGCCTCTGCGAAATCCGATTATAGATTTTGACCTTAAACGAGGACGATTTACCCCGCCACATGGAGGTATCTCTGTAATTAAGTCGCAAGAGCCCCGGGGTTATCCCTCATCACATCATACCCCACACCATCAACATCATCAGCAATCTCAACCACAGAAAAATCAGAATTCTAATTCTAGTGGAAGTGGTGGGGGTGGGGGTGGAAGCGGAGGAAAAGGCACTCGACCGAAACGTGGCAAATATCGCAACTACGATCGTGATAGTTTAGTGGAAGCAGTACGAGCAGTACAGAGAGGGGAAATGTCTGTCCATCGAGCTGGAAGCTACTATGGTGTGCCGCATTCTACTTTAGAATACAAAGTAAAAGAGCGTCATCTCATGAGGCCGCGTAAACGAGATCCCAAGCCGAATCCTGTAGATGAGAAGATCGCTTCGTTAAAACGAGATGATCTGCGCAATGCAGCTGCAGCCGCGGCAGCTGCTGCTGCGGCCAACGAAAAACTTAAAGTTCAACAAGCTTCGATAAAGCCATCGCAGAAATTTTCCCCGACGTCACCAAATGGCATGAAGCTACCAATGTATGATCCTACCTCCTTAGCACCACTTGGTTACAATGTACAACACCCATTTCCATTTTGGCCCCATCCAGCCTACCAACAATTTCCTTTGGATTACGGCCGCGCACCTGTAGCTGCTGCAGCAGCGGCCGCTGCAGCTACATTCCCTGCTAACCCCGATCAGTTATATGCCTCGCAAATGATCCAAAAGCTTCACGAAGATTCCCGTACCTTTATGAACTCCGGTGGTAGTGCTGCCAATTTATCGAAGTCCACACGGCAAATGGCAGAATCTCTTCTAGATCCGACGGAATCCAATGGCTTGCTGGATGGTATCATTCGATCTAGCCTTGAGTCCGGGGTACCCAGTGATGACAAAAAGGAGGATAGAAATGTAGCACCTGACAAATTAACAAACAAAGCGTTGCTCGATCAACTTTGTCGTAACAGCTGCTTTAATCCGCTCATCAAGTCCAAAGACGCACCGAATTCTCCCAGTGAAAGAAAAGACTCCCCGGATTCGGATAGTTCGGATAAAGAAGAAGACACAAAACCCAATATCCACACCATCGAATTATCCAACGATTCTCATGACTCTAAAACTAACAATAACTCCGAGGAAAATGGCAAAGTCGACAGTGCGCCTACGCCTCGACCTGGAATGATCTTCTTGAAACAGGAACTGACCAAACCAGAGAACCTAAAACCTGAAATGCTCGTTCGTTTCAGAGATTCCCTGCCCTCACATAATGACAGCCAGCGTAACGGCGGCGGTGACGACGCGAGTGCCTCCGAATCGGAAGCGGCGCAAGACTGACAGCTGGCCATGACTACAAACGGACGTTATCTCTATTAACGTGCGAGGTGACTTATATCATTGCAACAAGATTATTGCTTGTAGACTGAAACGCTAAGGCATACACACAATGCATCTAACCGAACTGTACAAAAGGAAACTGAAGAGTTCGAAGAGGACGGTATGTTTGTTAATTGTGTCCTTCTTTCTACTGCTATCTGGGCAGAGAGAGTGCAGAGGCACTTCTGTTGATTAAATAATTAATTAGGCGATCTGCCATTGGTGCAAGTGGGATATGAATCAAAACTAAGACAAAACATTTGATATTTTTGGGTTATTGTTCTTTTCGAAGGCATCAAAGCAGTATACTTTGACCAAAAAACAAAACTAACAAGCCAAACTATATATTCGATGTTTGTATTATCAAGTTTGCATTTATCGCCAACATTGAAAACCCAATATTTAACGTACATTTATATACGGTGTATATTCATAAAACTAATACAAATATTATAACATACTCTATGTCTCTGTTTCGATGTTTCGGCATATTTATTATATACAAGAATAAGAATATTCCATTTCGCAACAAAAGTCACATAAAATATATAAGAAAATGGATTTAAAATTAATGGTTACAATATTCATTCAGTCAGTGTACTCTCTATGTGTCTTCAACGTTCGCGTATACCTCAAATAAAACTTAAAGTGTAAAAGAAAATAACAAAAAGATTTATCTATAAGGGAGGCAAGTTGGTGTAAGGTTTCTTTATTATTGTAAATGTTATAAACATTTAAGAGTTTATGTTTTCAACTGCTTTGATGTTATCAAATGCATTCAATGATGGTCTCCTGATCAAAGATAATTTTAAAAGTGCAGATACTGATGAAATTCAAATAATTGTTTTATATGCCAGTAGCTGCCCTTTATCAGAGACTTATTCATTCAAAGTGTATTATCTATTCGAGAAAATGCGACTTTGGTTGCATTGGGTTTGAATATCATTAAAATATTTAAAATTGATATAAATGTTTGAAAATGGCCCAAAAAATTGATTATCTTAAATAAGTATGATAAAGGAAAAATATGAAAAATTATATCTATCTGTGATTTATTCAAAATTTTTGATGTATATTTTCTCTAAGAAACAAAAAGTATCTATTATTATATTATTACTTATAAACTAAGCAGAAATTAATATTGATTAATAAGTGTAGGTAAGATTCGACAAGAGAAACTAAAGAAACATGTTTGCTAAATTGCAAGTTGAAAATGAATTAGCATTAGGTATATAAATGGATTAATTAAATTACCAGAAATTTAAAGAAAATGATGTAAACACAATTAATGCAAAGATAACCAGCGCAAAAAGTAACTACACATATTCAAATACTTACGTGTTGAAATGAAGCACGTGATTGATAGATTCATTCCAAATGATAAAAAATTTCTATATTGTACTATATTTACTATATTCACAATGTGAGTCTCATCGGTGCAAAACATATAATATATTACTCGGCTTACAAAACCAAAAATATATGTCGGTGTTTACAAAAATATATATTTATAACTATAAATTTCATTGTAGATAGACTTTTTCAAATTTCAAAATTACATATAAGTCAGTGCGTTGGATCTTTTGCATTATCATTTTTTCAAACACTCACCCTTTCGATTCGATATTTAGTGCTTCTTTAAGATTCCATTTAAAAAAAATTTTGAAGTAAGTAAAAAATGACAAAGAAGTGCAATTAGACGATTATATACATAACATATATATTTACATCAATATTAATTAGTGTATAAGAGTATATTTAAAAATATATTATATATTTGAAACAAGTAAAACAAGAAACTAAAAAACACTAAGAGATGTTTAAAAAATTTACTAAAAATGTATTTTGTTTTCATTGAGAGATAAAAGATTGACTTCAGAGATAGGAGCTAGCTATTATTTTAAAGAAAGTATGTTTTACGGATTATATGAAGTGAAAATATTGCAGTCAGTCAGTCACACAATTGAAAACTATTACTGAAAAAGTAAACAAAAAATTTTTGCAGGATCCAGTTTTAGGTACAATAATCCCCTTTTTGCACACTGCAAAAAACATAAACATTTGCAAAGCCGTTGAATACCGCCGTCAAACAACCGTAAAAGCCAAAATCAACCGATACCAACTCACTCTCTCTCAATAACCGATAAATCGCACCGAAGCCGACAGTCAATTTTGCAACAACTTGTTGCATTCAGCTGTAGCCGAAAGGCTCTATACAAAACCCAACCAAATACATTTAGCAAAACCGCCGTTTAATATTGTGACTTACAATTATTTAAACAAATTCTGCTTCTATAGCAAAATAATGAATTTAAATAGATCAGAAGTAAATAAATTCCAGGATGCATTTAGATTTACAGTAGTTCAGTAACTTTTAATAGCTCCTTGCAAAAATGCAAGAATCAAAACAGTAAGCAACAGCCGTAATAGTAACTGAATGTAGCGATAATTTATAAATTGAAGTCTAAACTAACTCTAAACCAGTACATATTTTAAGTTGGACCAATATTGCTCTATAGATATATCTAAGGATAAATAATTAACTTTAACTAATCTAAAAATGCTACATTTTTACATTGAATGAAGAGTAACATACAAATATTCACAAACAGAATGTGTACATATTCTTACTTGTTGATATACATAATACATATATAATATTAGCACGACAAACCCTTTTAAATTGTTTAATTTGTGTGTTTCGAAATGAGAAGGCTTACTATTGAATTGAAACATATCGCTTTTTGGACAAAGAAAATACAACAACCAAGCAACTAATCAAAATTTTAGTGAAGCTAACGAGCATAAAATCAAAATATATCTTAGCGGAAAAGTCAATATCAAAGAAATGCAAATGATATCCAGACGTTTGGTATTTTGTCCAATTTGAATCAAAAACTAAATATAAACATTCCAAACAGAAATGTGCCAGAACAGAATTTAAAAACACATTTTTTACCATGCATTATGTTCATTATTAATCTAATGATATAATTTTATCCTGTCCTATGAAAAGACTATCATTTATATGAAGAAATGAATTTAAAATTAACTAACTTTTAAAAAGCTTGCTCATGTAAACATTATTGCTATCTTGATCAGTTCTTATATTAATTACTTCTATATTAATTCAATTTCCAAATTTTGTTGAAGTATATCACATAATAACAATTTTATTCGTTAATTGTGATATTAAGTTTAACGTAAACAAATTGCACTATTCAATTAAATATTAAATTGGAATGTTTCGAAATATCTACATATTATAATTGTGGTCCAAAACAAAACAATGTACATGAAATAGGTATAAAAAAATTGACCTTAAAAAGTATACGCAACAACAAATATAATATAAAAAAAGAATTAACTAATGAAATTAATGTCCAAATTGATATTAAGTGTTAAAATATTGCATAGCAAATTATTTTGAAAAAGTAACCACAATTTCATTGCACCCGAAAAGACAGTATTTATACAGTTGTATCTTGGTGGTAAATATACACTGGGCCAGAATTCTCTGAATGAACATACATACCTTGAAAAGGTTGATTAAAATTAATTGATTAAGTAAATGAATATAAGAAATTTAATGATTGTTTTGCGATTGAGTTTAATGTTGAATTCGTACCTAAATCGTTTTATATACATAATATATAGCTATTGCTAATTTAAAAGAACACGTTTTTTATATTATCATATCATTCTATTTAATTAATTATTTGTTTTATTCTATTTGTATGATTATATAATTTTTATAATAGTTATATTTAGATTATATTTTACATGGATATATTTTAAATAATTCTAGTTAATTATGCGTAATTATCTATACGTAGTATTATAATGCAAGTAAAATCAATGTATGTCTCTTCAAAGAAGAAATGTTTAATGATTTTGATAGTGATTAGTTTTGCTCGATTGATATGAATAAGATTCGCATTTATTTTTATTATTTTGTCTATAATTGTTTATATTTTCTATTTTGTACCTATGTACTTTGTGTTTGTGTATTATTCACAATTCTATTATAATTTTTGTATCATTCCATATACCTCTGCATATTCGAACCGAAACATATTGCTTTACTATGTCGATAATCGAGGTATTTAAACCAGCAGACAAAAATAAGTTAACAAAACTCATAGTTTCAAACTCAGTATATCTTAGAGTTACATATGCATATGACTTATTTTACACAAATAGAAAGACAAAGTAATTAATAAAAATAATTATTCGTTTGCAATGTGCTCAGTTCGAGCAGACAGACAATGCAACATACAACAAGTAAATAGTCAAAATACGTATATGCTGTATTAACTTTTAGTATTTAATTGTAATGTAATAATTTAAATATTTCACATACACAAACACTCACACCCCAAACTCCATAGAAGGAATTAATTAATTTTAAATATAATGATTGATACAAACAATGATGCATTTTCTGCATTTAAATATATAGTTTTAAAAGCAAAATTCCATTCACTAATTGCATCTACTTAAAACACATACAGAAATAAATACATACACAATTTGAAATAGTTCGTGATCACGTAATCGCAACGTTGTGTGCCGCAATTACAAGAAATGTAAATAGTATGCCCTTCACTCATCATTGTCTGAATGTTCGTCGAGTAGTAGAATCGTTTACAAATTTACAATAGTTTTCTTTCTGCTTTGAACAAGAAACTCAACTTGAATTGACATTTTCATGTTAATCAAAGCAAGCAACATAAAACCAAAACTATTTAATATCTAAATAAGCATTAGCTATATAAATAAGTATCTTTATTATTAATAATATCATTATTATGTAATATCTCGTGCTACTTACAATACTTAATTAACAGATATCTATAATTACGAATTACAGCAGTTTTAATCTAAGCTAATTCAATTTGCAAGTTACAGTACAAGTACAGCAACAATAACACAGTATGAAAATAATAGTAAATACAGTGCATAAGTAAATAATGGAAATAGCCCCAGAAACAAGCAATTTGCCCACATTGAATCCTCATCGACGAAGAGTTCTTCTTGCATTTTTTTTTGCAAACACAAACAGCACCTTTTTAATCGTTTTTTTTTTTCATTTTTGGGGGTATGACTGGCCCATTTGTATCTACTTGTTATATTTATATTATGAGATAATTTTAATGATATAGTGAATAGTTTTAATTGAAAATGTGTTATATTTATGTTGCAATAATAAATAGTAGGTGATTTTAATGAAGTGTACGTGTAACAATTAGTTTTACTACTCTTTTTGTTTAATGTTATAATTTGTGTTTTTCATTCTTTTCAATTTCATTTTATAATGAATTACGAATAATATACAAATATATAAAAATATTATTTAATTGTAACAATTATTAATAATAAGAGTAAGAAAGTATTTTATTTTGTTTTCATTTTTTGTTTGTTTTTATTTTCATTGATTTCAAAAAAGGACTCTTTGTTGGTGTGGCCGCAGGTGTTCAAACTACATAGGAAACAGGATCTAACAAAATACCCATATCAAAGAAATAAACAAATAATCCTACAAATAAAACCATAACATGCAATAGCCATATCACACATTTTCCACACAACTTCTGAAATATCAAAATCTTCAATTTTAGCCTATTGTAATATTCATTTAATGCTTATATGCGTTTTATTATAAGAAATTAAATCAAACCTCTAATTATGTACTAATAAATTAACATATATTTATTATGTAAATGATAAATTGAAAATATTTATTTAAAAATTTAAGAAGGTTGCCTGAAAACAAGTGGCCAGACTTTAAAAGATATTTTCTACAATTGTTTTTACTTGTTGAAATGTTAATACAATGATAATTGATGACACAAGCTTTAATTACCTAGAACTGTCTGGATAAACTATCCTCATGTTCAGAAGTTATACATATTGGATGATACTACTTAGAAATTGAAACAAATTATTTTCATTGAAGAAAGAAACATGAAATTTTAAAGAAAATGCACCAAAAAGTGTCTTCGTAATTAATTAAATATATAATTAATAATGCATATTATTGAGATATGATTTAATGTACCTGTTTAAAATGATATAAGTGATGAATTATTTAATTGGTAAAGAGAATACAACTAAAATGGAGAAATACCTACTATTTAGTTAGTTTAGTTGACAACAAAATATTATACATTCATAAAAATTGCAAGTATTGACATAAATACTATTTAATGAAACAAATAATGTGATCGGTAAATGATATTAAAATAAAATTCATTGAAAAAAAGAAAACAAAAAGATTTCAAAAGTTAACCAATTCGATTCGACGTAAAGACTGAAATTTGTAAAATTAAAGACTTTTAAATTATAAGAATTATCAAATTAAAATTACCAATTCGCATAAATAAATTTATCAAATGAGAAATTTTACTTGATGAATGGCATATGAAGCGTGAAGAAAATGTAGGTGAAAGTTATTAGGAGACACAATAAAAAAAACTATTGTAGGAAACAATGATGAGAAACAAAGAAAATATTACATTAAGATATGATGTATTATTGTAATCTGTAAATTATTATATTGATGTATTTGGTTAAATTACAATTTAAATATTTTATGTATTTATCGAAATAATTCATTGTGTACTATGACAAAAACTAAAATTAATAAGAAGTATTTTGCTTGGAATAATATATAAAATTCGAATATGCTGAAAATAGTAAGGGCCAAATAAGAAAAGAATGAATTTTTTTTATGGGTAGTGGTCAACTAAATCTCTCCCAAAATTACAATTTAACAAAACACAAATAAGCATATTTGTCTATTCATTCCGTTTTTCATAAAACCAAAAAACTGGGACCAAACGACGTAATTGCACATTCACATAAACCATATCCAGATTACCAGGCAGATTTGAAACTATGAACACGTCTCAATTAACAGTTAAATAAGAAATTTTATATACTCATTCAATTATTACAAATGAATTGAAAAGTATTTAAAAATCATTGTTAATATTGCAAAATAAAGAATGTATACCTTACTTTTTGCATAATGGTAAAATTTTAATTTTGCTTAAAAATACTTTTATACTTCTTGTAAAAGCTGACAACTAAGAAGCATAGTCATGTAGAAAATTAAACGCATTTGTAAAAAATTCATTTTCAAGCAAGAAATGTTTGTACCTACATCGTGTTTATTATTATAAATTGTGACTACAAAATGCCTTTTAGCCTGACAAGATTAGGTATATTATAATTGTATGCATTGAAAAATCTAAAATTCAAATACATATAAATAAGAATTAAATATCATAATTACAAACTAATACTATTTATTAAATCATACAGCTGTGTTTTATTGATAACATATACATAATGTAATAAATGAATTTTAACATGAACATAAACTATGAAACAAAAACAATGGAAAATTAAACCGAAACACATCATAAAGAAATTATCAAAAGCAGAAACAAACTAAACGCTTGTCATTTGCATACTTATGTATTAATTAAACTAGTGATGATAAGAAATGAATTATAAACAAGAAATGAAACTAGGAGAAAACTTACACTAGCTGAAAACCATTTATATCAATGTTACATTTTTACCTGTTGTACCTTTATCTAATAATATCTATGCGTATATATCACAGGAATATGAATCGTATTATAATCATAACGAATGCAACATATTTAATCATTTGAATTTACAGCCATTGAAATACTATTAGAAGTATGTGTCACTATTAGTACGTATATTGAATTGGTAGCAAGTGTAAGTTTTCTTTTGTCATTTGCTATTGATAATAAATAGCCAACTTTTTCGTTACATTCGATATTTGGGTATTTTAAGATATAATAATTATAATGAAACCAAGGGCAAAGCACTTGGAAGAAATGCGGGTGAACGAACCTAAACGTCATATTTGTATCTGTGACTTCATATTGTATTTAAGAAACAAAAAAACATGTTTAACTCGAGTTAGATGTTTGAACAATGCTTTGTGGGAAATTGTTATTTTCAGAAAATATTTTGAAAACCACAAAAAAATAAAAATACACATTGTATATTTATAATGTAATACTGAAGTATACCCAGTATTTATTATACTGTGAACTACATACCGTATTTCTTTAACCACCTTTATTCAGGACCTCCTTCCTTATTCCTTGAAAACCTAGAGTAATTTACGAATTGAAAATACAGAGTTTTTTCAAAAATCTTAAGGAAACCCGTAGATGTCTTTGTTAACCCGTATATTTGCATTAAGAGTTCCAGTTTTTTCATGTTACCTTTAATATTACGCTAAAAATTTGGGGTTAATTATGCCCTGTCAAGAAATTTTACAGGAATGTTTAAAACTACCGAATTATTTTGTTTGTATAAACGTTTAGCAATCTGCAAAATTGCATCCACTCGTATTCGTTATTCAGGGGTGTCGAAACTTTTGAAAAATCGTGTAATAAAATATAGGGTGTAATAATTTATTTATCGTTTCTAAATCTTATAAAACAATATAAAACGTGTCCATATTATATAAAATAGCTAAATACTAATACGTAAATGTTACCTACAACAAATAGGCCTATATTAACACTACTAACTAATTTTATAATATTGTTATCCTACCACACCACTTTTGGCAATTTTATATAATCTTGTATTTGAAAGATTTAAAGATGCCTATTTATAATTTTGCTTTGTTTCAAGTCTATCTAATTGTTCTTTATGTCATACTTTAATTAGTGACTCTAATTTCTAAATAATTTAAATTACTACCGAGCGATGTCATAAGAGCAACAATAAATTAATGGTATGTATGTATATATTATATGTAGATATACATAAACTAATTAATTAAAAGATGTTCATCCAGTGTAATTTCATTATCATCTATAAAAAAAACTATTTCTTTTTAATAGTATTGCATGCCCATTCCATCCCTTCACGTACACCAGTTGCTTGTGAAGCAATGCATGCTTGAATTTGCCACGGACGGTCTTTTATGCTAGGCAACCCTAAAGTCGTAGCTAATTCAGCTGCAGATAACGACGTGGGTAAATCTTGTTTGTTAGCATAAACTAGCAAAGGCACATCTTTTAGTTTCTCATCATTTAAAAGTTCATATAATTCTATGCCAGTTTCTTCTAATCTTCTCTTATCGGCAGCATCCACAACATATATCTGAAAAATATATTATTTTACAAACATATTCCAGAAAAACCTAATTAACTCGGTTCAACAATTGATACTTAACTAATGTATAATTTCCATGTTAATATTATTGATTTTGCGACAGAAATTAAAACAAAACATGTTGCGTGACACACGAAAATAGATCATTGATTAGAAAATTCGAACTAAGGTCATGCACAAATCTAACCTCCAAAAACGCGTAGTTTTGAAATGTTTTTGCATTGTAGTAGATTTCACTCACCAAGATATCAGTGTTTTCGAAATAGTTCTTCCAATAAGGTCGTATCTTCCTTTGGCCACCAATATCCCAGACGTTTAACTTAAATCCTTCGCTAACCACAGACTTAATATTGAAACCTGCTGTTGGTGTGATGTGAGTAATATCCTCAGAAGCAAGTGTTTTCAAAATTGTCGTCTTTCCGGCATTATCTAATCCAAGCAATAAAAGACGCAGCTCTCGCTCAGGTGAATTTCTCAGTTTCCGCAACACAGATAAAAGACCCTTTTGGAAGATTCAAAACTGTTCAATGAAATAAATAATGGATAGTTGTGAATGCGGGTTACCATAGCAACCTACTGACATCTCGTGCTTAACACGAACTCGTGCTTTGTTTAAATTACAACTAATTATTGTAATGGACTTACCATGGTTACAGTCGAATATTTATTTATATTTTAATATTCAATCAAATTTCGGCGTTGAAACATCAGTTTTGGGAAATTGTGGATAGCGTGGTTGTTGCTAAGGCACTGAGGGTGGACTTAATTGTTTGGTGTATGACTGCTACAAACCTACGGGCGGCGGAGGGGATAGATTGTAATCAATTTTTAACTGTATAAGCAATCGATATCTTTAACAATGCGGTTGACATACGCTGGGTGCAACATGTTCGGACAGGTGGTCAGTTCGACTGAACTGTCTATTGATCAGTTTACTGATTATCAGATTCACGATGATATAATTGATGTAGCCCTGGGGCATTCAATTATTATTTATCTTCGTCCAGGGGGAGTATATTTTCATGGTCATGGTTTGCAGCCACGTGAGACCCATCAAATCACAAAGGTTGAAGTACCTTCTTGTGGAAAAATGGTGCGCACCAGGAACACCAGCGTCTTTTTATTAGATTATATTGGAAAAGTTTATGTTCTCGATTTTCTGGCAAAGAATCCTCAATTCGTTTGTCGCAATCTTAAAACCAATAACATTTTAACCAGCGAAGGGGAACAGAGGGATATGGTAATTGATTTTGCCCCCGGAGAAACAATCAACATAGGAGTTACTGAAGCGGGATATTTCTATAATTTTCCAAACAAATTGAACTTTACTTTAAGTGGCAATGCTGCTGTAAAGAAAATATGCGCCGGATATGAACATTGTCTTATTTTAGATACCTTGGGCAATGTCTATAGTTTTGGAAATGGAAGGTAAGTTTGCATAAATATCCTTAGATTCTGAAACTTTATGGAATTGAAACTTTTTATTAGACGTGGTCAATTGGGACATGATAATTTAGAAATTGAGGAAAATCCCCGCTTGATAGAAGTTCTGGCTGGTGTTTACATTAAAGATATTTCTTGTGGTGGTTGGCATTGTATGGCGCTTAGTCGTGATGGAGATGTTTACATATGGGGATGGAACAGTGAAGGACAATTAGGACTTTATGACGAAGTTCGTATCGATGCAGAGGCTGTGGTAGCAACACCTCAATACTTACCGCTTCCTGAAAATCCCAATGTTGCACATATTGCTGCAGGAGGACGTCATTCAATTTGTATTACAAGTACATATACATATATAAAATTTTTCAAGTTAATTATAATACATATTAACCTAATAACATTGGTCTACTGAAACCGCTTTTCTTGATATAATTAATAAAACCTATTGGCAATTTTTCTTTTCAGATGATAACAAGGTTTATGGGTTTGGATGCAACAAGTTTAATCAGTTGGGTATAGCGGATTTTGAGCTAATAGTAAATCGCCCTGTCAAAGTACATGAAATGCCTATTGGAACGAGAATACTTCGTGTGGAAGCAGGTGCAACATCAACCGCAATTATATCTGCAGATTGATTATTATTTTAATTACAAGTGTGCTTCTTAAAATATTCCTCTTTGTGATATTGGTTATTCCACTTTAAATTTTATACTAACTTTTAGTACAAATATCTCAGGTGTGATTATTGGATTTACTTATGTATAATAAAAGAAATAATATAATCTTATCTGTTTAAATTAAAATGGCATTCTAATGATGTTGTGAATTTATTAGCTTAATGTGACAAGCTTATAGCGTATTCCATTCGTTGCACTAGTTCTGTCTGCACTGAAAACTAGGCGAGTGCAAGTTGCACTGAAGGAGTTTTCAGTTTTATAGCTTTATATGTGATTTACCCGTTTACAAATATATTGCTAACGGTGCTTTTGTGTTGTTTCGCTGCTAGATGATGATGATTCTAAAAATTCTAAAATTTGATTTGCTGAAATTAAACATTCTCAGTGCAATACTGACAATACTGACACCGTGCCTGGGACACGGTGCTGGTTTTCTGCACTCAGTATGACTCAGTGCAAGAACTGGGAACTCAGTTCTCGAATGGAACACGCATACTTATTATATAAATAATAATGAATAGCATTGAGTGCAGAAAACCAGCACCGTGTCCCAGGCACGGTGTCAGTACTGTCAGTATTGCACTG
>JASKGN010021700.1:0-14737 GCA_030556245.1 Falagria sp. GC000072 | reverse complement strand
TATTTTAAAACTGTGATATTTCAAGTGCACAGCTAAAATCGGTTAGTTACTTTAATAAACAAGCCGGTGCTGTTTATAAATTTAATCATAAATTTGTCCCATTGGTAAATATTAACAAAAGATAAGCATGTGATTTGCTATGTGTTCGCTAGCATTTAGCACAAGTTAATATGAAGTGAATACATTTTAAACAAACAGTTGAGTTCTCGGGGCTGGCTGGCAGGAGGCAGCAAGCAAAACAAGTGAGGAGAGTGAAAAGCCACCCACCGGTAACATGCCAATCATCGACAAATAGCCAAGCGCAACACAAGCAGGACAAGCAAGCCAACTGTGATAGTTAAAAAACACACGACAATCGATTTTTGAACTTCGCGTACGTCGTGGCGCACTACTAACTACTTGCATTATCGTTCGATCTCTCCCGACATCGTATAATTAAGTGTTGTCAATATCGACTGAGAAGTATCAACAAAATGTGCTAATGTCGATTGTTAACAATTAATCGATCAGTGTTGAGTTGAGTGATTTAATTAAGTTCATATTGTATTAACCTCAAATCCTGTGTGAGTTGTGATTTTAAGAATTATGTATAATTCGATCGATGCAATTTGTGATTCTCCCACATATAAGAACCAAGAGGATTACGATGTTATCGACTGCAATCGGTATACGCGGTCGATGATGGTGTTGGAAATTACAAAACCGACTAAACCACGATCAAAGTCGTCAGGCGATGTCTTTGCTGAGAGGAAACGAGCGCAATCGTCCGCGTCTGGTATCGATGTGCTTGGACGCACTAGTACCAGTCGTATCGTACACCTGTGGAAGAAATTACGCAAATCTTTTTCCAGTACGGTAAAACTACTTAATTATGTTATCTTTAATAAATTAATCTTTACTTCTGTCTGCATTTAAATCAATTGGAAATGTAAGCTGGGAGATTAGTTTAGTAATTTCCGGCGTTTTCCGATAACAGAAATCTCCTGATATATATGGAGATATCTAAAATATGATCAGAAATAGAATCGGATGATGATTGAAATCTTTTTAATGCTTTTAGTTTTCGCTTGTCATTCATCTCAGAGTTCAATTGAGTGATGATTTTTGATTAATTACAGATTGATTTAGATTTATTTTAATTTAATTTTTTAACAAATACCTATTTTGAGTTATGACTAAAAAATCTGAGTTTTCTTAGGAATTATTTTAAATTTAATTTTTCTACTAGAAATTTTACAGTGAGAGCTAGCTTATATATGTATTTAGCAAAACCTTTATACTTATCAGGTGTTGGAAGCACAAGATAAGAAAATTATATATCACTAATGAACTGTTTTATATATATTTGCGAAAAAGTTTTAATATGCCATGCGTCGGCTCCTCATTTAAATTGAAAAAGTGTAATTTAATTATATATTTTTAAAACGGCAATTAGTAGACAATTAAATGTTATAAATAACTAAATGGCAAAATTAATATTCCGACACAATTAGGTCATCTACACGTGTATGTTGGTATAAAATACTTTGTGCATGTATTCTTCATAATTATATATTTTCACTGTTTTATAAGCGTGCAAACAATTCCTTTATTTTATTTTTATCTATTCTATATCACTATTACTATTCATTTCTCTTCCTTGTATAAAAACCATTTCAGTAATAGGTGCTCTGTAGGTTGTAATATAAAACAGAGTAAATGCGAGATAGATAGTTAATTTTACTCATTAAAAAGTTATTGCAGTTTGGCGTTTCGTACCATTCAGATAATAATATATAATAATGAAACTATTCAGATCTTTAGTTATCTATAAATGTTAAATGCAATAATCCTAGTCATTCGTAGAAGAAAATGCACTTTCAATTGCTACTAAATATCACTATACCCGCATAGTCTTCAATTTTGTTATATCCACAACTATTTATATGATTTTCCTTTGCTAATAATAATAGACATTAAACTCATACTTAATTATAAACAAAGGTTTAAAAGTTGAATTATTTTACACAATAATTGATTGTTACATATACATACATGTTCATAAACAAAATGTTTATGTTTAAACTTCTCATTTCACTGCATTTAGGTTTATTTAACCTATATTTCATGGTATCTAAGCACCAATTCTACAAATCTACAAGTTTACCTGCGCAATAAATAAAAAGAAATCGCGACTGAACTAAAAACAACATAAATAACTTAATATTGTTATATTATACGTATCTCTTAGTAGTTGGTATATTTAAACATTATTTATTTATGGCATTATGATGGAAAACAATCCTACCTACAATGACATGTTGCACACGTACAGCCAAGTTACACATTCCACTTAAATGCTCATTAACAAGTAGCAGAAAAGATTCAATTACACTATTTGCTAATGCATCTAATTACTTACTGCGTATATTCTTTCTATTTTTCTATTTCTCATTGACGTTATTTGATATTCTTATTTTCTTTTGTAATTATGTAAGTACCTTTTGTCTTACAAACATCATAAATGTGGAAATAATAAAATGGAGTTTAAGTCGTAGGTTTTATCTTTAATTCATTAATTAAAGACTGACATTAAAAATGTTAATAACTGATTGATTATAAATTAATTATTAAAACAAATATTATTAATTAATTAATACAAATATTAATTATATTTATTATTGTTAACATTTATTTGGAATAGTCGCATTTATTATACTACGCTTCATAATTCTTGACCGTATTAATTATTACATCATTTATACCAATTATACATAAATATAATTGGATAACATGAACTGTTAATATTCATCTATGCACTTGGAAGATTATTATGATACATTGTAGTGTTTCAAAAGGAAAATGATTGATTAATCTTGATTAGAATTATAAATTTTAAAATAATAATTTTATTTACTAAAGCAATAACTTTATTTTAATTTCAACACGCTTATAAATAACATTATCTTATAATTTTATTATCTTTTTAATACATCGGTTATGAATAGTTAGTCATCAAAATAGTGATCGTTTTAAATATTCCAATTGATAAAATATTTATGAATCACAATAAAATCATCCTATTTTACAAAAAAATTTAAAATCCCATTATTTCCTATGAGAAATTCCGCGGTTGAATCTACAATTAATTGTTTTATCGTTCCCCACAAACAACAAAGACATTCTGCCGATATTTATTTATTTATTTGTATAATTTTGAAGTTTTTAAAATGTCACACAAACAAGTGTATGTCATAATGATATAAAACGTTAATACTTGCGCGCAAAGGACCCGAATATAATTCGCTTTACCCAAAAGGATGCAGAAATCTCAACGTGCTACAGTTAACAATCCCGAAAGCGAATTACCAATAGTACAAGAAAAAACTACGACAGGTATAATGTCTCCCAAAAAAACGAAAGGCTTTCAAGAATTGTCACATTGTTGAAATGAAATTCGCATAGTTTATGAAAATGATGTTTAATTTAGATGTAGTGAATTTACACTCTGATTTGTTTTAGGTAAAGATGGAGGTAAAGTGACAACAGTTGTAGCAACTCCTGGACAAGGACCAGATAGACCACAAGAAGTATCCTATACAGACACGAGGGTCATAGGTAATGGTAGTTTTGGAGTTGTTTATCAAGCCAAGCTTTGTGATACAGGTGAAATGGTTGCAATCAAGAAAGTACTGCAAGATAAAAGATTTAAGGTAAGGAAAAGATATGGTGGTATGTTGGTAATAAAATGGTATTGTTAAATTGAACATAATGTTATTTTTCATTGTTCAAGAAAGAAAATTATAGCTTTACAGTGATATATAAATATTGGGACATTAACCCAAAATATGCACAAAAATAAGTTTAAAGCTGTACAGCTTTTTAAAGATTTGTAAGACAAATTGTTTTTACAACTTTAAGCTAAATTAGTTAAAATGGTCAATTAAACAATACCACTTACCATAACATGCTTTTATATCTGTTCAATTATTCATAATACATATGTTATTTTAAATTAATTGGTTTTCAAACTTTTTTAGAATCGAGAACTACAGATAATGAGGCGGCTTGAGCATTGTAATATAGTCAAACTAAAATATTTCTTCTATTCTAGTGGTGATAAGGTAAGAATATATTATGACATATACCAAATTCAATACAATCGCGTTCTAAAAATATTTATTAGATTGTCTGTCCTCCAATATATTTCAAATTTAGAATTCAGGAGCAGCATCTGTCCCTTAATACACAAAAATATTCCAATTCTTATTAAATATCATTTCACTTTGCTCCCAAAGAAATTAAACTTGAACACCTCCAAAGTTATTCTCTGTTATACTTCTTTTACAAGTGTTTGTGTGTTTAGAGAGCTTCGGTTCCTTCCGATTTGAGCATATTGATGAATTCCAGCTCGCAGGTAAAAAAGCGTCGTATCAGTGCAAGTTTTCTGAAAAACCAACCATTTTATATAATTATCAAATATGCAAACGAGGAAGCAACCTCGCAACTAGCGTAGCTGTAGCTATCGTGCTATTACTTTTATCGGTGCAATTATTTACATATATTTCATGAAATCATTATAATTATTATCATCATGCCATAATTTTTCCATACAGGTGTAATTACCTCTTGTCCTTCTTATATGTCGTGATATGAGTAAAACCATTTTCTACTGCCAACAAACTACTTACTTCTCTTAGTTAGCTTCTGTTCTCTGCGTAAAATCTTTCAAACTTATTCCCAATGAAATGCATTTCCATGAGAATTCACTCTTTACGCCTGAAACCGAAATAAAGTTGCTATATTTAACCATACTTTAAACAGTCTTGTGCTTTTTTGCAAATAGCTATAATTCAAACAAAAGGAACTGAATTATATTAAGACTGTGGCTGGCTTTAACAATCACCATGTGAGAAGCACTGTAACATGATTTTAGCTTATTGCTTTAACCTTAGTCCCTTGATAGATAAACTTGAAGTAAACCAAACTTCTTCAATTTAATTCATTAACCTGACCGAACATGCAAGCACTTGTATTATCGTAGTATCATTATATCATGAATCGATATACTTTGGAGCAGCTAGAAGATTTAGGAGGCTTTTTTTTGGAATTTCACGTTTGGTTAGAATAATAATATGTTGTTGTTGTTGTTGAAGGGAAAAGTTAAGATATCTGAGTGAAAATAACATATTTTTGTTGACAAATTTGAGAAATAAATAGGACTAACAATAACTTAGTGATGTGCTACTACGTACGTGTTTGTCTCTTATAGATAACTTGTATTCAATGCCAATTAATTGTAGACTTGTTTGTTTGCAACAAATGACTTTGTCGTTAACTTAATGCAGTTGCAGTTTCAAAATACGTCATGTTACGTGTTTATTTTGCAAATAGTCTTGGACTCTATTTGGTCTACCTAAGTATCAATAATTAATTATAGTTTATATGTAAAATATACCAACTTGATTTTTATGGTTTTGGAACCATTACCTTGCATTTTAATATATTTAATATAATTCTCTGATTTTATAGCATTGCAAATGTAATATTTCCAACTTGTTTTCAAAATATTTGTATTGGATGTTAACGTATCCAATCTATAAATTCTAGATTTATAACACGATTTGAATATTTATATAATCTTACTTTGTTTGTGAATGCTTCTTATAAAAATTGAAAGCAACTTTGAAAACTGCATTTTTTACGACATACTTTCCTCGTTGCAATTTGTTGCAAATCAGTTTCATACATTATATTTATTTATACAGCGTACCAATTACAATCTATTTGTTCTTATTACAGAAAGATGAAGTATACCTGAACTTGGTATTGGAATATATCCCCGAGACGGTGTACAAGGTCGCACGATATTACAGTAAATCAAAACAAACAATTCCCATCAGCTTTATAAAGGTAATAATTAATCAATTACATAACATCTTGAATATAGATGTGGTTTTGTCTATGAATGTGACATTAATTGGCAATTTGAAGCGAGATGATTCATACAATGCCCTTTTATTTGATCGCATCTAATTTGTTATGTTGTATGTCTGTTTCAGTTATACATGTATCAATTATTCCGATCGCTGGCTTACATACATTCTTTAGGCATATGTCATAGAGATATAAAGCCACAGAACTTGCTGCTCGCGCCTGACACCGGCGTTTTGAAGCTGTGTGACTTTGGCAGCGCCAAACATTTGGTGAAGGGAGAGCCAAACGTTTCTTACATTTGTAGCCGATATTACAGAGCTCCAGAGCTGATATTCGGTGCTATTGACTACACGACGAAGATCGACGTATGGAGCGCAGGGTGTGTGCTTGCTGAGCTGTTATTAGGCCAACCTATCTTTCCCGGCGATTCCGGCGTTGATCAATTGGTTGAAATTATCAAAGTACTAGGCACACCGACTAGGGAGCAGATAAGGGAGATGAATCCGAACTATACCGAATTCAAGTTTCCACAAATCAAGTCGCATCCTTGGCAGCAGGTCAGTTGCAAAAATTTGCATATAATGGCATAGACTTTCCATGTATATCACCTTCGCAAGTTCATTAATGTACTGTAAATGTGTGGCGTTCGAATGAATCAATTTGATTGGGAACTGTTTCTCATTATTTATAACAAATTTCACCAGCAAATCGAATTTTCAAGATATCGAACAGTTTCGTGATAATCATTGTTCATTAAATTCGTAGATTGTGACTTCATCATTTACTAATCAAAATTTCGTTCTCGTTCTAATAATCACTTTGGGTGCAGTTTTTACGTGCCGTGTGGCTAAGTTAACTTTTTAAAATGATATTTGGACCTCTGTTTTCCAGTCATTGCTGGCGCGCATGGCGCTTCCAAAATGTACCACTGAGCACCAAAAAATCCGCGTAAGTGCGTGCGTGATCTTGGTCGTGGGTTTTTTTACTGAATGATTTCTAATTGACATCAACACACAAATTATAAAATACAAGAGTCTCAACTACATAATGTCATTTAACATCAAATGAATCTGTTAGAATTATAAAATGAGTGCAGGCAATGTTTTTCAATTCAGTACTAACTGAGCGGAATCATACATCTTCGCAAATTCTTCTCATATTGATCATCGCAACGCTATGCGTTACTTTTTTCTTGGTTTCTGTTCTGATACGATTAATCAAATCCTATTGGATATTTCTCTTTGTCTACAGGTGTTTAGAGCTCGCACTCCTTCCGAGGCTATCGAATTAGTTGCTCGTCTTTTGGAATATACGCCATCGTCTAGAATTAGTCCCTTGCAAGCTTGTGCTCATCCGTTTTTCAATGAGCTGCGCGAGAAGAATACACGCTTGCCCAATGGTTACGAACTGCCGCCACTTTTCAACTTTACGGAACAAGGTGAGCAAACTTGAATTTTTTTAATGTGTAATTGTTGAGAAATCCTTATAAAATGTTTTTATTTTAGAGTTGAATATTGAGCCAAAATTGAATGCGACACTAATTCCGCGAGGTCAAGAAACAAGCAGCAGTCCGCAGGATGGAGGCGCCGGCACGTCGACGGCGAACGACGGCAATACCGACGCACCCGCCGTGGCCACACAATCGGCGCCGTCGGGCATAGCTTAGGTAGTTTTAAATATGATCACCCCAGTTTTCTTTTTCCCATTTACTATACTTTGTGAATTTGAATCAATCCCCGGGGCGTGGATCTCTCTTTGCGATACGCATATATTACCTCTACACACATTTGTTGTTGTTTTTAATTAGTTATTACTTGTATTTGTAATATCATATTATTTCCGTTTCGACTCAGAGCCATCCACTCCACATTAGAAAAATTGTAGCTAGTTCAAATAACTATATATAAAAGAAAGAAAAAAACTTGCAAAACGCTAAAAACATAACATAATATAAAATTCGTATTAAAATAAACGAAGAAAATGAGACAAGATATATAGTCTAGAAGAAAGAAAATATTACAACTCATTGATTATGAGTGCAAATGTGCAAAAAGCGTTTGAAACAAAGCAATGCAGCATAACGATTTACTAAAAACTCTACACCTATTTATATTATATACATGATATGCAATTGATTGACACATACATTGTATTTAATATTATATCTCTCTTTCTCTGACTATTATCTTTAAATTACAAATATATTATAAATTAGGAAGAACGGAAATAGTGCAACCACCAAAGCGAAAACCAGAGCTAAGTACACAACAACAAATCGGTTCATATTTCGATGTTTGGCAATGAACTGAAACGTAAGAGAACCGGGAGGATGTTTTAAATAATCGGACAGCTGTATTATAGGGTAATTATTCTATCTGCTTCAAGAGAACATTGTGCATTGCAGGCGTACGTACATACGCCCACCGCATATTTAAAGAAAAAATTAATTAATTCATTACAAATGATCGTGGTGTTGTAGCATCGTGTGGTGTTTTCTTGGGACAGTGCAATTATATATATTTAGAAGTATATAACGTGCGTTGTACAGAATATTAAATGTTTTGGAGTAGGCATTTTGTGTTGATAATGCCCAATTTTATTATTTTGTTCTCTCAAAATATCATCATTGAATTAAGAAAAACGAAGTGACATTGTTTGATTATTCTCGTCGTTAAAGAAACTTTTCTACAATTTTCATGAAAATGAGTATGTGCGTGGATATTTCTAATATTATCTATTTAATAAAGAAGGGCTTATGTAGCTCGTATAGTTCACCTGTTCTTTAGCGTAACCATGGTGACTAATAACAGCCAAGGAGAGTAAATTCATTCGCAACGTCGAAACACAATCAAGTAAACTAGCAATTGTAATTGATTGTAGCTAAACATAAACATTGTATAATAAACGATTGAGTTGCGACGTTTTTACACCACATTTGTAGTAATAATATAATGTAAAATGCATCCAAATATGTGTTGTTATTGTATTGGGGGCGATTTCTTAAACAGTCATGTAATTTATATATGAAAATATCATTTATTGGACCAGCACTCTAATCGATCTATTTTAAAATCAAATAAGGGAGTATTCACAAATAATTATTGTATATTTGCATGAGAGTTAGAGTTAAGCAATTTTCATCCTTCAATGCGAATGTATTTTATGAATTAAGGATCGTTTTACTTAAATTCCTTTATCAATTTTTACATCAAAATTTTATTTGTTTTAAATTTAATGAAGGATTGTTGCTCAGAATGATCAGACTTGTTTAACTATAACATGTACGTTGTTCACGAATTAGTTAATTATTGTGAATACTTTTTACCTGGAATCGCTTCCGATAGTATTCACACAAAACTATAAAATTGAACACTACTAGGTAGTTAGAAGTAACAAGACAAAGAATAATTAATGATATTAGGTAAAAAATTATGAAGAAATATATGATATACCTTAAAATACAAATTCTAGTAATTATAAATTTTTAAATCGTCGAGAATTGCAACAATGCCCTATTCTTGTCTATCGAAACCTTTATTTAGTGGAAATTATATCGACATTTTGTTTCTCTTCTTTTATGTAATTGTTTTTGTTTGTTTTAAGACCTTTGAACGTTTTCTTAACACTAATTTGCTTCGTTCTAGATATTGATTAAGATTAAATTTATAGTAGAACGTGTTAAACACGTGTCTATCCATCCTTGTGCGCTATTGATCCCACACGTATTGCAATTGAATCATTGTAAATGCTAAATTGAAGCTTGCTGATACAAAACTATGACATGACGACACATTAATGCGATACGGATGTTGCAGGAATTCACTTGAGGGGACCATAGCCATCATAACAATATACACATTGAACTAGTTCCTCTGCTTAGTTTATTCCTAAAGCATCCAATCAAATAATCATAGGTGATTGATGGGAATGAAAATATCTCAGCTCACGTTCACGCCTTCTGTATATCTAAATTAAGAAATTGATATAAGTCAGGAAAAAACATTTAGATGAATTTATATATATTGTCACATATATATAAATCCTATAATACAATAGATTTTAAGTGAAGTGTGTTGTGCTCCCGTAATATATTTATTATAAATTCTATTGATAATTACTCGACTCAAGACAATTTCATTATAATTACAGATGACTTACATTTTGATGAAAACAAAATGAAGTTAAATTGTTATTTGCAGTTCTAACAACATTGCATCACAATTTGTATTCATAGAGTGCACACTAAAATTAAGTGTTGAAGTACATTTCTATTGATCAAGTTTTTGTAATTATGTTTAAGAAGATGTAGAGTTTCTGCTAATGTTTAGTTAATCTACAAGTTTCGTCTTGTTCATGTTATCATAGTTTGAATATGTTTGTAGTGACACATTGACAAAAGTCGCTAAATGTTCAATAACTAAGAAATTCAAATGATTATCTAAATTTGTAATCGAACGCTGGAAATATTGAAAGAATTCTAACTACAAATAATATAATATAAATCAAAGAATATAAATAATTCTTCATTTCTTCTTAGTTCATATATTTATTTTACTTTGTGTGATTGTACATATTTTTAGTATACTATCTTATTATTGATTAATGTATGATTAATTAAAACTAAAGAAATACGCAAAGAAACATTTTATGTAACTTAAGGAAAATCCTCTCAAACATGAATAGTTTTGATTGTAGATATATAGTTATTTATTAGAGGTTTTGACTTGATTTCTTGGTGAATTTATAACATATCTTTCGGGTTCCGGTTTTAGATGATTTTATGTTTATATAAGATTAATACTTATAGTGAGTTCATAATATGTATTATGAAGAGAAATGAATGATCGTAATGGTTTTGAATTAGTAACTCCGATTAATGTATGAATCAAGAATGAATTAGAAAATATTATAATTCATTGCTACTGCTTAAGAAGGCAGGTTTGTCCAATAGAATTGTAAAACTGCGTTTTCTTAATATTAGCAATAATTTTTGGATATCACACTAATGTTATATAAACATTATAACGTAACTTATGCGAAGAATGTGACTAAAGATTTTAAAATAATTCCGCATTATACTAAATAAACTTTTAAGGAAAAGCATGTGTGAACATACGTTACTACAAATTTGTTCGTCATTTATTATTAGTCAGATTTAAATTTGTGACGTAGCATTAAATATTCTTAAAATTGGTGTACATCTATCGTTTATATTTTAATGGTTTGTTAATTATTCTATATTCATACACCTATGGGTTTGTTGTCATTAAATTTCGGCTAGAAATACTTTATACCGATACTATAATATAAAGTAGATAAAAAGACTAGAATAAGGAATTGCTTGATCATTAATTCCACTGCATTCTATGAATGCGCGCGTTTCATGTATGTATAAGTTAAATATTTCGATTTAGTTTTAAAGACATGTTCTCTTTGTTTAATTGTAAAAGTGGAATGATGACTGTCTGATAGCAAATACTTATAACTTGTGGAACTTTAAAATTACACCAGAGAACACCTAACATAAGTATAATATACATAGTAGGAAAAGTGCCAATGTTGCGCATTTTTCTATGCAGATTTAATTATTGTTCGAGAGTCGGTTACATAAAAAATTTAATAAATTTAAATGTTTCCTAGTTGCATGTAATAAGAATGATTGATATCTACATTTGTATTATATAAATATATATTCTTATTGCATTTGACTTTTAAACATTTTATGTGCTAATGAATAAATAATAAAATGAATTGTTGTTTATGTTAATACATTGATAATCAGTTCATAATTTTAAACAATATTATGTACATACATATTTCTATGTTAAAAACTAGAAATTAGGACAACCAAACCAAATGAAACTTAAAATTTATAAGAGCACACTCGAGGAACACATTAAATAACTCTCATACACATATACTTGACTATGTTTTAATAAGTGTTAAATACAAAAAAAAACACTGATATACAATAATAGGATATATCAATTTGTAAATATTACAAATAACGATATTTAAACTTTGTCCAGACATAGAAATAATAACAGCAACAATAAAACGGTTGGTCTCATTTACAAAAGTGAGTGACACTAATGAAATTTGAGATAAAAATGTATTAATAGTTCTATCTCTGGACACGCCATATAAGTAGAACGTATGATATAGCCAATATAATTAACTAAAACAAAAGAAATTAAATTTACTGGACTATTCATGGAAAAGGAAACAACAATTATATGATAATATAAGATAAATTAGTGAATCTTACACGAAATGCAAGCAAAGCAAGATTTTAATGCAATTTACGAATTGTCAAAACTTAGTAGCGAGTTTAAGGTTTAAGGATATTTCATATATTTTTGTTCTTTTCTTCCAATTTTCTAGGATGAAATCAATGTTTTTCGCTGTATATATTCTTTGCTTATTGTATGTTAATTGAGATACTGCAATATATGAATTTAAAATAATATTCAGAATACTACTCTGCTTGATATTCAATTGTATATTATATAATTAATAATAACTTAGATTAATATTTACACATCTAAATCTTGCGCACAATTCGTATAGGTAATTTATTACGTTTCTAAACTATGATATGTAGTTATCTTTTATTTGCATTGCGTTTATCAGTAATAGAGACCAATTGAAATTAAGAAAAGTGTTCCGTTTTCGTGACTTAACCCAAGAGGACTTTCCGCATCAAATGACTAGGACCGGCCTCCATATCCACTGGTGATCCGGTAACACATTTGGAAGAGCATAGATACTGAAGCAATGGGATCCGATATTTGCCACAGAAGTCCACAAATTTGATGTGTTCCACGCGGTTATCGAAATACACTCCTGGAATCATTTAATCAAATCACCATTGTATATCATGTTGATAACACTTGACATAAGTCATATCAGTATGAAATGGCAATATTTATATTTACTATAGTATAAAAATAGATGCACTTTTGATTTCTATCAGTGTTGAAAAATTTGTGTTTGAAAATTAGTTTCTTAATTCAATAATTTTTTTAAATTGGAACTTATTGCATAAATTATGAGTAACATCAGTAAACAAGTCCTTGAAATAAATTCAGTCGTAATTGATAGAGTAAACTTATAGCTTACTATTTGATAAGTTTGATAATTTCAAATAAAGACTGACCTTTGCATTTGGGATTCACACAGTGATGGGCACTTAGCAAATAATTATACAGAGTCCTGGGAATGTCGTCTTTTCCAAAAGGAATTGCATGCAACTTAATCACTCGTGCGGAAAGTTCCAAAAGACTTGGAGGATTATGGGTAAGATCTGTTACGAAACGCACAACTAGAGGATTATCTCTCAGACTTAACTGCAATAGAACACTTCATATTAATAATCAATTTGTATTATATGTGGACTAACTACTTATGTATACCTCAGTGAGATTTTTTAAGGTAACAATATCCGGTGGTAAAGTTCGCAATCGATTTCTATGTAACATCAGAGATTTTAAATTGTACAAGTTGGCAATGTTTGGAGGAAGGCCTTCCAGAAGATTATCACAAAGTATGAGTGCTTGCAAATGAGTAAGGTTACCAAGAGTTGTTGGTACTTCTGTTAAAAGATTTCCTCCCATAGATAAAATCTGCAAACTACAAATACAAAAAATGTAAGTATAATTCAAGTATATTTTATGTTTTAACTTACTTGGTAAGTTTCCAAATATTTCTTGACACATTGTTAATCCGATTTCCACCCAAATACAAATATTTCAAACTTGTAAAATCAAACACCTGTTCCGGAAAAGACGTCAATTGATTTCCGCTCAAATTTAATTCTCGTAAGTTACAACTGGTAAAAGTTTTAGGCAAACTGTCGTTTCGCAGACAATTATTTTTGGCAATGAGAACTTCCAAGGAACAATATTGAAAGATATCTGGTAATGTGGTGAGTCCATTCGAGCTGATATCAAGCGTCTTCAAATTTACAAAATGACAAATATTGGCGGGGAATTGTGACAGCTGATTGTGATTGAGAAAAATTGTTTCGACGGTGTCCTGTGACTTCTTCTCGTCCTCGCAGAATGTCAGTAAGTTATGTTCCAATGTTTGTGTATCAACTCCTAATCGTGAAAAGTTTAGTGTCCGTCCACTGCTTTCGCCATCACTGCTGTCCGAATTGGAAGAATATTGCACAGTGTTCATTGTTCTTCAATTACGCCGCAAGTCAGCGAACAGTTGATGTCACATTCGAAACAACACTGATCATACGGATGCAGTTCTCTAGTAAATGAACATCTCGCCGGGTAGGTACGTTGCTTTTCTGTCTCTTTTTGCGCTTATCACCGTTTGGAGTTGAGATAAAACAGGAGACGCGACGAGGATTGAACTATGACCAACTACGAGTTAAGATCATCCAGATGTGTTAATTTTGTAATGGCATTTAACCCATTGTGGCCTATAGTTGAGTACTCAACTATGTTTTATCTAATTCCGTACTATATTTATCTACAAAAATAAATGCCAAATTGTAAAATCATTAATCCCTATTCAAAATATACGTCAATAAAGATTTGATTAAATTTAATTTATTTGTAAAAATTATAACTTATATGTACATATGTATTACCTTTTTGGCTGATGCAATAGTAAATTAGGAACCATAATTTCTCATTTACAATGTAAATATTTTTATATTCGCATGTTCCGTATATTTATCATATTCGTAGTATCATGCCACTATGCCAGACAAAATTGCTCCGTATTTCAGACGACAATGAAGATAACAAATTAATTAAATATGATTCTATTGATTATATCTAGTTCTAGACTAAATATGTTT
>JASKGN010021585.1:0-12820 GCA_030556245.1 Falagria sp. GC000072 | reverse complement strand
TGGGAAAATTTAATAGATTTAAATAATGTTTTAATAATTAGATGATGAATATTGTATGTGTTTTATTTATTTAAATTATTTATATTTATTGAATTAATTGTATTTTTGCATTTATTTTAATTTAATTTATTATTTTGTTTTTTGAGTTGTTTATATTATTGAAATATTCGAGGAAAATCACTAGGATAACGAGGATTTTACAATTTTATTAATAAATCTAAACAAAAATGAATAATTAATTGTTTTAAAAAATATCTATACAATTAAACTTAAATATATTTCGATTTTTAATCAATTTTAATGCGTCACTCATAGGTAACCTCAAGAGGTCCTTAAGTTGTCAGCGTTGTCAGTTGTCATTTTAGTTTTCCCAGTGCAAATTAATATTGATTCTTTTGAATATTTTTCTTTACTAATTAAAATTTATTACTCAACATATTCAAAACTTACAAGGTCTAAATTCAAAGACCCCCTTATAGGTATGTTATGATTTTCCTCTTAAAACACAAAATTTCAATACCAAAACATTGCAATTCCTATCCTCATAACATCAAAGCCTCAAGCAACAACAATTATGCACATAAATTACTAATACAAGTATTTCGCATTTGCCAATTAATAATAAGCTGAAATTATTCCATGGGATTAAAACACTGGTGCATATTACAGATTCCAATTGGGATTGTAACCTGAGCTAAAGAAACAAAACTGCAACGCATCGGGTATTGTTGAAGTGGTATGGCGACCATTACGCAAGCTCCATTTTGAAACGAGTCTCCATAGAGGCGATCTTTTCAGCGGCCCAACGAAAACGCATCTAAATCAGACGCGGAAAAGCGTGGAAACTACGGTTTGCTCAGTGCAGCCAGAGACGAAACATCGCACCATTGGGAGGCATAATAAACCGCCGCTAGTGAGATAATGTACCGACAATGTTGGTGCTGCTGCAATGATAGCATGTGGGATTGTTGCAAGTTGGAAGTCAGAGGTGAGTGCAGTTGGAATAGACTTGGGTTTAAAGAGTTTACCAAGGGATGGGTTGCAAACTTGAATAAGCTAAGCTAATTTGTGGGATATGGGCGCGTTGAGGGAGTCATGAGACCGACCTTAATATATTTCTTTGTACATATATACATATTGGTGAAGGTGTATTCTGTTAACAATGATAAAAATGTATGAAAGTCTGTGGTTATTAATTAGTCTTGGGCTTTTGTAGGTTAATGGTGATATGGAATGGAATGGAAAGAAATTGTTATCTGTGGGGTGAAAAACTAATGGGAAAATGGGAAGGTGTGGGATGAAAAAAGTTGGAATAATTAGGAGCTTATTTTATTACTTAGTAAGTAAAGTTTATGTATATGTATTTTGTAGAATATATTTCTCTGTAGGAAATTTTATTACCGATATTTTTTGTTTTAGTTCCGCCGCGCCGCCATCTTGTGAAGTTGATCTTTGTTCTTTTTGGTAAGTTTTTTTTTTATTCTAGATTATGATGTGTTAAGAAGCAATTAGATTGATAATTTGCTAAATAATAGAGAGATATGAATCAATTAAATTTACTTGATTTTATACTTAATTGAAACATTAATATTTTATTGCCTATAAAACATATCCAATATAATTGGCAATAAAACTTTAATAGACAGATAATTAAAACATTTAAATTTAACGATCTATGTAGTTTACCCTAGGGAATAATTCTTAGCAATAAATCAGTAAATAATAATCAAATTTTAATGGAAATAAGCAAACAATAACATGAAAAGAGTATTTATACTGAAAGTAGCTAGCAGCTTTAATAAAACTCGTTTAATATTTAACAGCATTCAAAGCAAAATCCATATTAATCACACACTTAATATCTATAATTAGCAACTACTTATGTAAATAAGTAAAAGTTGAAGTAATCCAAATTCATAATATTCCAAGAAATAAAAACGACATTGTAACAAGTTGATGTTATATATTAAGAGAAAAATAAGCATAATGTAACACAGCGATAAGGATTCATTCCATTCGCTAATCCTTGTTCGCGTTGTTTGAGGCCCAAGCAAAAAAGCACTTTGGAAGTTCGATAATCGCGGTTGCACGGTGGTAATGCGAGCAAGGGCTGTTGGCGTCCACTGGTGGTTCTTGAGCCACATAAATTACGCGACTAAGTGAATAGGCTCATAAGTAGCCTTCGCTTTAGCCTCTCGTAATACTTATATGTTTTTCTGTGCCTTGTACAAAAAGTACTCGTTTGTTTGTTCCCATACACGAAATCGCAAACATGTCATACACATACTTTCATATAATCTTGTGGTAACCTTTGACAAACACATATGTAGTTTGTATACATTGCTTTTGCCTTGAATTACATGCATGAGAACCTTCCTCTGTTTCCTGGCCTGCAAAAAATATATATGCTATTTGTTAGTTGTAAGTAGCTACGTGTTTTCTAGATAGAACTAAGTTTATGGGGACTTTGTTATGCTAACGATTTCTCACCGCCCCCTTTTTTGATTGTTAGTTTAGATTTTCTTATATAAGAAAATCTGACATTTTCAGGATAATTAAAAATAAATACAAAATATTTTTATTTATTTTTAATTCAGGATTTAAATAGATAAATTATTTTCAATAATGCGGTGGCAATAGTGGTAATCTGAAGCAGCTGTTTGCCAAAACCAACATCTTTGGAAATGGCGGTGGTGGTGAGTGAAACAGAGGTGGTCCTTTCACCCGCACGAATGCCACAAACGTTACCATCGCCAACGCGCACGCAGGAAGTCATCTGTAATCCCAGCCAGCATCCGACGCATAATTCACCAACCCCACGACCACTTCATTACTCGCGCTGTCCGCGTACTACCAACTCCGGTAACTCCCTATCAACCTCTGTTGGGACGTGTCGCAATGGTGGCATAAGTTGCTTGGTAATTAGGGGATATGCGTGAATGGACTCGGGGCACGTTTTGTTGCTAGGTCATCAACGCATTGAGTGTGTTTAGGTCTTTATGATAAGCATCAAGGAAGTTTGAATAATGCATAATTACAATGCCCACTGTCTACTACCCTACTGTCCACTTTATTTACTATTTGGGAAACTCGAATTATCATTAACTCAAATTTTTATTTATTTATTTATATAGTTTCCAATCATAATTAAAATGCCACTCTATTGGATTTCCTTTCCAGCAAGCTGAAATCAAGATTGGAGGTCATATCGATAAAGTTCTGACCCGTAACTCATTGCTTCATTCCCCATACTAAAAACTGAATATTATGTACAAACAACCAAAACCAACAGCAAACTGAGGTGAAAGCATGCAACCAGCAAGCTTTAACAATAATAGTGGAGAATTGTACTAACAACAAAAAAGCATACACGAACCATCATAAATAATGATTAAAAGCACAAACTACGCGTTTATCGCCGAATTTCATCGACCACCCGCTCCGCTTCCCTATTCGGCCTCTTCACATTTCATAATATGGAAAATCACATCAAGTTCGAGGTGCCCATTGTACGAGGGGTGGTTGCTTTGCTAGTTCAAATTCTGTGTATAATACGTACGACGTACAATTCTCTTACACCATGCTCAAAACGTTCACTAGCGTTTAATTGCGATAAGAATCTTCTGACTATGGGGTTCTCTAAGGTACTATGGTTATAGTACCTTCTAAGCTTATACCTTATAGAAAGGTGCGTGTTCATTGCCAGAAAACTCAAGCGCCCACCACCGGTCCCAGCTATTTTATATCCGTTGCTTCAATGTGATATGCTTAGATAGTCTTCAATAGCTGGGCGGCTTGTATTCAAATGATTATAATGCTTCTTCCTTCTTCGAATAAAGCTGGGGTAGCATACCTATACTCATAGGTATTTTATGTGGAAAGTTCACTACTTTTCAAGATCTATGGTAATGTTAAAACATCTTTTTGGTACATTCGTTTCTCTATCATAGAGATAAGTAGGGAAATTTAAATATAAAAGTTGCTACTTGCTATAGGAATTTTTTTGTTAAATAAAAAAATTTGTTTGATGTTGTTTTTTGTTGTAAATGGGATTGATGTTTATTAGCCCATGGTGAAAAGTGATAAGATAATAATATAACAGAATTTGAAATTGTAATTTGCTCTAGGACGATTTAACCAAACAAAATAATGTTTAATTACGTTTCATTCGTGACATGATTTCTCCCGAATTATATTTAATATTTCAGTTTTAATCTAAAATAAATGGCAAATTATGTTTTCCCAACACAAAGAATCTTGTTATAGACTAATTAAAATTTCCAATTGGAATAATTGCAAATAGTTTGCTCTCCTCTCCTCTATCAATATTTCTATTCTTGTCTACTCTACTGGAACAATTTAAATACAAATACTTAATGCTAACTTTCCGCTTGAAAATTTCCAAACAAACATTAACTCTCCCTCTTTCACATTTGATATTTTCCGCATGTTGAAGGAATAAATCCGGATTTGATATTTGATAGTTACTAAGTACTCTGAATAATATAAACATGAACAAAATAATAGATAGACACATTAAACAACGCATCATGGAAATCCCAGCTATAGTGTAATTGCTAAGCGAATAGACAAACATTTCATTATAGAATTTCTCCCAAAATTTCAAAATTACCTCTTGAAGGTCTAGATTCTAGACTCTAGAAAATTATGTGTATATAGAATAGCACAGACTAGACTAAACTAGAATAGAATAAGGTAGCATATCAAATAGTAAACGCGGCACGTCATTATTGTACGAATCCAGTCTGATAGTTGAAGATAAACGTAAATCGCTTCATTTCACCCTCTCATGAACGGCAAGTGCGGTGCCGTGCCGCCTCCAGGCAAATAATGCAGCCGCTCGTCTATGAAATATGCATTCGGAGACATAGACCAAGGAAGAAGCGAGGAGACGAAGGAATAACTTTCGTTACGACAACAGGCCATTGATTGGTTTCATATCTGACTTTGCACAGTCGTATCGAACGCATTGTGTGTCGCAGGCGTCTAACCTGAACCAGTTAATCAGCGAATGCATAATGGAAAACGGCAAAGATGTTCACGCTTTAGGGAACTCGAGCAAGGTGAATGTTACTATACTACTATATACCATACCACCTACCATCCAGCTTCCATGTTAAGGGAGATGAGATTGTTTCGGGTTCATCTACGAAATACGCGCGGCTTGGCTGGGTAAATATTTGCGTTGAGCACAATCAATTTCCTTCCTTGAACTAGAGGTAGGTTGATGATGAACCAAGCACCCATCTCTACTAGATCCTACCAATACATTCTATTCCTTTAAAACATTCCATTCCTTTCAGCTTTGTTATGTTTTGCAAACTCTAAAGAAACAGACGAATTGAATTCTATTTTTATATTTTGGAATTATTTGCATGGAAAATACGACAAAGCTCGAAGGGAAATTAAAAGCGAAAAGCTAAAGAAGATTAATTTATTAGGCATCAGGTAATGTATTTAATATTCGGTGGTGATGTTGAATATTCCCACGCGGAGATCATTTTCCTCTTTCCCTTCGTCTCGTTTCAAAAGTGCGATGACTTCATAATATTATCGTCCCTTTTAATATAGCAGTGTAACACTTATGTAAATGCGATTTCGCCCGGCGAAAATTAACAATTTCGTCCGTAATACGCTCGCGCCTAAACACTTCGCTGCCTTGCGTCTAGGAAATCGCCTCCAACCGCTACCTCCGCCGGGTTTCCCTTACTCGCTTCTTGGTTAATAGCGAACTGAACTAGAGCAGCAGTTGCCGAACGAAGCGATATTTTAATTTAGACGAAATTTGAAATTAGAACTTTAATGACGTTTAATGTATGCCTTGCAGCCCCCGGGTGGACATTTTTCAACTGCCAGCCATAACTCTCTGCCACCAGTTTTAAGGGTGGAAGTATAACTTCTTCGTTCTTCAAGTTTCACTTCAAGTTTCATTTTCATTGTGCGATTTGCATCGACAAATAGAATTCGAAACCTTTAAGAGTCGCTAGCGACTGTTCATTTGCATCTTTGTCTTTTTTCGAAACAAGAAATAATGAAACAAAGTTGTGCGAGTTTTACATTATCTATATTGGAAGTTATAAGCAGTTTTCAGTTGGTTTTTATCTGAAAACTAACTGAAAACCAAAGTTTTCGGACTATATAATCGTCAACAGTATTTACAGGGGGTGGAAACGTCCGCGTCCGTTCCGCATTTATGCGAGAATAGCAAAGAAAATGGCAACAATCATTTTGTTTCCTTGCTTTTTTTTAGTTTTCCTTTTACTGCAGCGTTTGGTTGTTTGTTGTCACAGTTTGTTCGGTGCTTTTCTTACAACTGACTGTGGATTCATTAATTTCGGATGTCAGAGTGATAAGTTGCCTGCGACCGCTTTTACGCGCGCGAAAAAACGTTCGACGGATGGATGGCAAGAGACGGCAGCAAAGGCGGCGGCAGCAACCAGCGACTCAAAGTCACATTCCCTGAGGGATCCTGTTCCTACAGTCGAGAGTCGCACGACGATTTCCCGATCGGGATCACATATTGTCCGCGTTGGATCATAAAAAATGAATCGTTTTTCTTGCTGTTCTCCCTTTGGGCCGGTCGAAAAATGAAGTTAGCGTTTATCTTTGTGTTGCATGTTGTTTGGTTTTGATTCTTTATAATGTGTCACACAAAAAAGATGGAAGCAAATTTTGTCATTTGCTTTGGTTAACAGAACGATTCGTTCTGTTCCATTTCTAGAGGGTTGTTTGGTAATATAAAACACAAAACTTTTAGCATGGTTTATCGCCAAAGTTTATTATTAAAATTATTCTTATTTTATGGTTACGCCTGAGCAAACTAGGGAATAATACATCCAACTTTTAATACTTATTTGAAAATGCGATGCTGAGCGTTCAAATATAAAATTTCAAAAATATTTCCTCACAACTCCATATGCTGCAAACCGGAAATGCACATATCCATCCCTACCACTATACGCTTTAACTCATTCCAACCCCCATCTCTAACCTATAAGTTGGCGAGCATGCATTGCAAAGGCGCAATAATGCAAATAGAAAACGTAAAAGAAGAACGATCCACAAAAATCGTCGGGAAGAGCACATACGCTATGCTCTTCCATGAATACGTTGAGTAAAAATAAGAGAAAGGGATAGGATTGGGATGCGAATGGGCTTCTTGCAGCAGGAGCATGCCCGCACATCGTACACACAGCCGAAGGAATTTCGGGCATCCATTGCGCTCTTTATCGTTTGTCTTTATTGAATTCGGCATATAAGCGAAGCAATAAACCGATCGACGGAATCTCAATGCGTCCGATTGTTGATCAACCGACGTTCCCGACGCTTTCGTCCTTCGCATCTTTCGAGCGCTTGTCGGGACATCTTTGCCCGCGCCACACCGCACTCCGCCGTTATTCCATTTCGAATGGCTGATATTGAACTTATATATTCGACCATTGCCATTCAACGTACACCCTTTTCTAGTTTCGTTCGAAAGCAAACTGAAGAAGCAAGAACTTCCCTCGTTGGAAATTTAGATATTTTTATTTTCACTCCAGTTCAGTTCCAGCTTGGTTTAAATTGAGATTAGCACGCTTTCGATGTGCTTCTTTGTATGCTTGAATGGAGAGTTTTTTCATTCGCTCCGGCTTCTTGATATTTGCTGCTCGGGTTATTTAATTTGAATTTAAGACGACTTCGTTTCTTTTTACGAAATTCGATGGAATAAAATTGTGCATTTCGAGCGATATATTTGCGACACATTTTATCAAAATAATAGCGCCGAGATTCATTAAATACGCCTCGAAAATGCTAACGCGATTTAGTCTCGACTACGTTCACCAGCGGCGCGAAAGCAAATTAAACGGATTTCGCTGGGAACAGGGACCTAGTAGCCTGTTTCTCACGCAAGCACGAGACAGAAAACGGGACACATTAGACCAGGCCAAACTATTATTTCCTTAGCCACGTCCCGACTTTACTCCGCACATCCTTGGATATATACTCGGCGTTGCTGTGCTGCTGTTCTATCCTAACTATGTCCTCACGCTTTCGGTTCCGACGCTAATATTTGATATTAACAGCGATGGACGGCGCTTCTGCATCGTGACGCGGTTTTGGATCTTTTGGGTCTGAAGGGTTGTTGCTTTGCTTTGCCTTCATACGATAAGGACAACAAGCGTGCGAAAAGCGAGTATACAAGGGTGCCGACAAATCCTTGCGACTCGGAAAATTCAATTACTACAATACCGACCGTCTACTATACTCTCTCGTTTTCTGTAGCTATATGTGCTAAGGTATACTTGGTAGTAAAGTGAAAGGATAAGGAATTTTGTCAGGTATGAGGATAATGCCGAGGATGCCTAGGTTATGCGTTAATGCCCAATTGCCACCTTCGTTGTTGCTAATTAAGATCTTGAACTTTTGCAGGGATTAGCAAATCTGACTCTGTGTGTGTGCATGTGTGTACCTTAAGACATCTAAATTTTCCTAGAATTAGGTGACATATGTAAGACTTTTCTACTGAGCTATTTTAACATTTCTTGATAAATTCTGAAAATTCTAACAATACTATAATAATAATGCCTGTAGGCTTCTGTTCTCTGGACCATAAAGCCTTCTTCTTTTCTTCCTCTTATTTATACCTTCCCTATATACCTTCTTCCTTATGTTGCTACTTCTTGTAAAAGTAAGGACTCATTATTATAAAATTCTTCCTTTTTCTGTTCAGGATTCTGATTCCTCGCAAACTTTGCCTCGTATTTTCCAGCATCCAGAGATCTATACACTTATATACCTATATATACTTAACTTTTTCACTTGTTACTTGTTATACGTTATGCGTTTCGGTGGTTTATCGGCTCAGTTCTCCAGCCGGACGTTCGCGGAGGGCGTGTCGCTTCCGGTTTTAAGACTTGTTCAAAGTGCTTACACGCAATTTATGTCTTCTCTCTACTAGCTAGCTAGCTTCTCGTACCACTAACTCTTTTCCTCAATTCATTCCTACGTACGTTTTATACATTTCACTCTGGGAAACTTTCTGCTTCTTCTTCGTCCAGCAATCGTTCTGATTTTACGACTCTCCAAGATGCGAAGGCTTATTATATCGTTTTATGATTTATCAAATGACCTGGGAGTTTTTCATATATGCTGGTTTACTTGCTCTTTAAAAGTTTCAAAACATATACTGAGAGTTCAAATTAAAGAAAAGAATTTTATTCTTGTTTAGTCTTTTGTCATTTAAAATTACTTGTGAAGAAATTTTATTGTGGCGTTTTTTATTTGGTGTCTCTTCCAATGTCCTTATTATTGATTAAAGATTCGAATTACATTGCAAGCAGGCAATATCTTATTACATCTTGTCTTGAAGTTAATCCTTAAGAAAATTTCATTGTTAGATATTCCTAGAATCATCCAATTTAGAATTTTTAAATCCTCTTCGAATAAAACCAAATAATTTATAGTATATAATAAACCTGCATAAAATAAGAATAATTCAAGCAATTTGTAAGATTACTTCACGATAAAATAGAAAAAATTCTCACGATCAATCAAAATTATAAATGAGGCAGTCCGGAAGCAAATAAGAAAAGTTTATCTCAGCATCCCAATAATCAAAGGCAACTAAAAGCGCGCACAGCACATAAATAAAACTCGATTGGTTCCGCCATCAACTATCAACATTGCCATTAGATATAAACTAGAATGAAGAAAGAAGCAGGCAACCCAATATACATCATCTCGCAACATATTCGTCTCTATTTCGCTCGAGCGGCGAAACTCGAGTGGGCTGATCGACGACTAGCACTTCTCCGATCGGATCGAAGGGGTTGAAAAGCGAGGAAAGCGGGCGATACCAAACGGAAATTTACTTTGCCAACTTTTATTGAGCAGGTTATTAATTCCGCCGAAGAACTTTTTCGCGATATATACTGCAAAGCTGCTTGCGTCTTCTATTACATTCAGTCGTTTCGTCTTTTTTTTTTGTCTTTTCTTTTGGACGATGAAGGGATGAAAAGTTTCTCGGGGAGATGATCAACTTTTGCGTAATTCTTTGGGTGTAATTGACCGGGGACGTTGCAAGGAATTGTGGAGGCGCCGGGGACGTTGCAACGAATTGTGGAGGCGCCGGGAACATTGTAACTTGGTGTGGAGGCGCCGGGGAGGTTGCAATGAGGTGTGGAGGCGCCGGGAACGTATTTGCTATAACTGGTAGTTTTTGGATTTTAAGTTTATTTTTAAGTAATATTGATGTAGGGAGTTGGAGTTTTGAGAGGAATGTATAAATAAACCAATACGTATGTATGTGTTTAAGTAATGGAGTGGTGTATGCGGATTGTGGTGAGCGACCACTTCAGAAGTCAAAAACTCGGCGCTTTTAGAATTATTGCATTGAATTGGATTGCGTTGCATTGCATTTCACTGCAAGAGCATTACTTACTTATGGAAAATTTTCCCTCTTGGATGGAAAATGGCGTGGAAGAGAAGTTGGTTTTCGACTTACTTCTATACCTTAAAGTTAATTTATTGTATGGATTCATAATTATATTAAAGTACTGTACATTTTCGGAAAACTTTTCGTTTGCATAGAAAAGTTCTATTGGATCCTCCAATCCTCAGTTTCAATGACATGACTTTTCAATTTATTCAAAGCAATCGCGCATTTTAGTTTTCGAAATCTCTTTACTCTTTTATTTTTAATTCAACTTTTCTATTTTTCTTTCTAGATTAATTTAGAAACTACCAGGAATGATAGAAATATTCGTAAGCTTGATAGACAAGTCTGATGGTTTTAAGCATGTACTCGTAACGAGCATGTCCTTCAATGATGGCTAATAGACTTGTAGCAGCTTACTCATCCTCTTGGCAAATAAGAAAAGAATAAAAAGTACAAAGTAAGAAGGAAACGAAGAATCTTTCTGGTTGACGGCTGGTTAGTGTGTTGGTCTCCTACTTAGAAGTCTTCTAGGATCAACCTGACCATCTGCCGCATTGTTTCGATTCCTTGCGTGCTGTGGTGTGGCGTGGCATGGCTCATCCTTAACTGGACATTGCATTTATCTCTAAGGACCTGCTCCCATTTAGACTTCTAGGATCCTTCAGTCTTTGTTGTTTTCTATCTGATGATTATATCAAAAGGAGAAAAGGGGTGAGTGTTTTTACTTTATTTATTTAATTTAGTTTTTTTTCTCAAAATTGGGTTAATTAGCTAAATATGATATAGTATCAGGTATAATGATACAGAGTTTGTATTAGAATTATGACGTAATACTCGAAGTATTAATTAATATTTGCTTGCGTTCGAATTCGGTGGAAGTTCCTAATGAGGTTTGTTATTTACTCATATGACTTTACAAACGCGGAAAATATTTTCAGCTAAATTATGAGGTTCTTACTTTGACTTTTGAATAAAGAAAACCTCTTAGGTGTACTTTTCCTTTGTTTTCAATTAATGAATAATTTAAATGTGATATACCTACATAATTATTATTATTAATTATCTCAAAAGGATATTTTACCAGTTGTCGCTTAGAGATACAATTTTTGCTTTGTATAAATTAATTTAACATAAATGTTAATAACATTTCATATTGTTTATGGTAAGTTTATATAGTAAATAAACACTAGGACAAAATTTAATATTACTACAAAGGAGTTAACGCCTAACTTTCCAGGGTTGTTGCTTGTGCAAATTTTAATGCATTTATTATTATAATAATAATAATACGATTTCAATAGGACAAAGCACGTTGTACTAGAATCCTTTGACTTGGGCTAGGTAACATTAGACTAGCACACATTACCACATAGTATATTGATGCATCTATGTTAAAACCTGCGTCCTCATATAATATAAACTTCACATGTGTGAGATGAAAGAGATAAGCGAAAATGTAAATTTACTCCATACAATATATTCCACACCATAGAAGAGATATGATTAACGAAGTGCGGAAAACTTTCTCATGTGCGTGTTACATTAATTCTTTGTAAAACACCTTCTTTTATTATCTTCTTCACCAATATTTTCTTGTCACATTAAAAAACGTTAATTTTCAGAATTTTCTAAATTTATATATTGATAGTTTTGTTTTTTCCGGTTTCTCTTAGAAAACTATTAAAATACATTCAGCCTTTCTATGAAAATTATGAATATTTCCTTTTTGACATCATGACGGAAGCAAATTTTGGCATTCAAAAGTCTCGCATCAAAGCGAGAAAGCATAGCGTAGAAAAATAATTAATTTCTCACTGGGGGTCGGTTCTTCCCTCTTTTCTCTCGCATGAAGAAAAAAATACACACACAAAGCGGACGCTCGCAAATTATCATAAATTAGCATTTTTTGGCGCGGCGCGACGTTGCACGCGTGAGCGCGTTTTTCAGTAAACACTGCGTAATTGTAATTAAGTTTAATTGCCGCGGCGTGGCTCCACTCTCCCGAAAAAAATATTAAAAAATATTTCGGCGTTTAAAACAAAACAAAGGGGAAAGTGAATGCGAGCGGTTCAGGTGAACGTGGAATGAAAATGAAAGAAACACTTGACCACGCATAACTAAGTAATAATAATAATGCGGTGTTAACCGCGTTGGATATTAACATAATTCATTTTTAATTGTTTCTATGATGTGTTTTTTTTTCTTTGTGTTCTTCTGATGTTTTGTGTGGTTACTACTAGGTCGAGTGCATGTTATTGATGATGGGACATTTTGTGATACTTGTTATTACAAATGACGCATTTTAGGGAGTGGAATATATTAATATTAATAATAATCGTCGGGAATTATGCGTGTTTAGTCTTACGGGACATGTATTAG
>JASKGN010021580.1:0-26947 GCA_030556245.1 Falagria sp. GC000072 | reverse complement strand
TTTTTCTTCTAAATTAAATTATATTTAATAGAAACAATTCTAGAATAAAATTTTGTGTTTGTTTATGTTTATCAATCAGAACTAAATGACTTTAAAACAAATTACGCGTATTAACGATAATAAATTATAATAACCTGATAATAATACAACAGCAGCATATAATATTAACGTACAATCACCATAATTCGATATTGAACTTTTTTTAATTCATAATTTATATTTATACAAAAACAAACCAATATAGACTTAACGATAATGGTTTTGCATGTGTTTGAAGACACGATTCGTCGACACCAGAAAACAAAACTGGTGCGTACCGTAATGATATTGTAATTGTTATCGAAATGTGTTTACATAAGATTGCTTTTCGGTGTCAGTTCAATATTATATAGATATTAATAAATTTATTTATATTTATAAGTAATAAATTGATAAAAGTACATTGAATGTTGTTATCATTTTTGTTATCCTCCTACACATGTAAGTATATCTGAGGACATGTCGTCAAAGATATAATTAATCTCATAATGACTTACACATTAAACTTTAATAATCAGTATAAAACCCATTGAAGGTAAATTTAAAAAAGTTACGGAAATTCAGTTAAGCAATTTTAAAGAGCTTTTCTATATTTTCCATTAGAGAGTATAGACTAAAGCAGTCAATCGATGTGTTTAAAAGCTTGTTGTACTTAGTTGGACACGAAGGGCATGAAACGTCGCCAAAGGCCTATTGCCCAATAGTTTCATCCATGCTCTAGCTATGCATAGCATGTTAGAGATACAGCCGCCCCAACATGCATGCCGCCTATCGACAACGCACATGGACGCAAACACGTTCTCGTTTTATCTATTTTGTGCGGTTCTATCGATTTTCATACGTGTACATGTTACAACGTTTCGTTCGTTCGCTCTCACTATCAAACTATGTCCAATATGTCTAAAAAGCTTATAGAATTTTCAAAAGCTAAAAAAAAATTGTAACGTATGATGGTCCTGACAGAACATTTCAAAATAACACCAGAAATGAATCATTATTTAGGTGCGTTTATGCTTTAGGTTGAATCTGAGTTGTTTACCTGTCTAATGAGAAGTGATCTCCTGGTGAGACAACTAGGGACCTTTTGAGATGAAATCGCTCACCTGGTTGGAATTCATTAAGGGCCGATTCATCACAGTCAAAATTTTTTTTCTGCTCTTCATAACATTTAAATACGAAATTTCTACCTATTTCATAGCTTTTAGTTTTATGAAAACCATTTGAACTTTCATACTTTATATACTCAATTCATTTGAAAGTTTTATCTAGAAAATCTTAATTTAATTCTCGCTTAAATTTAATGAATAAATTAAAACTAAAACTTCCATTACCATTTAATTCATCAATTTCCTTGACATTTTTTCCAATAGCAATAGATTCATGAAATAATAAAACAGATAATCAATCTAAATAATACGTGGCGTGAATCGTTGGCTGCATGTTCGTTCGTTCGCATGATAATTGTTCGTTCATTAAATGATTTATTAATTGCATGTGGAGGTGCTAGCCACTATACAACGAACGCGATAATGGCTCATCGGCTGATAGACGAGAAGCAACAAATGAATGCATTTCAATTATTCAACGAAGAGAGCAACCAAATAGGAACATTCTTTGACATGTGTGTGCAGAGCACGTTATCCCAATTTTCCGGGTTATGCATATTTTATACGTATATCCAATAATCGCCAGCTTTTACTTAGCCATAACCACAGACCTGACATAAAGTTTCCCGTTTCCCCCCAGTATGAAATAAATCGAGCAGTAAAGAAAATATAAATAAACAAGCTCAGGATAATTGTTATAACCATCTGTGTCTAAACTAAAGAAGGAAAGCCTCGGAGCCAGTAACAACAATTAGCGAAAGACGAAAATTTAATTAGCGTATATCAAAATATAGGTAAGTAACTACTCGTATTTACAGAATTACATCTCAAGGCTCAGCTGAGTTCCTCAGAGGCTAATTAAACTACGGTTAAAACCATTTTTAGACTACCTCTGACAGCACAAATTTACATACTCGCCGTATACAGCTCTCACAACACAAACATTACTAACTCCATCCTGAGTCTGCGTTTTTTGCGAAGCCTTTTGCTTTTAATTAACAGATCTGATTCGCAATTAACCTGAACAAACATTGCACCACTGAATGGTGTAGGCATTAACTGCATGTATGCAAGTAAGCACCTCGTATTACTGCAGTCTCGTTAGCTCAAACAAGGCGGATATTTCGATTTTTCACTTAAACGAATGTTTTGCCTAAGTTAACTCTGGCTTTCAACGCTCTCGGCGCTAATGACGTTAGTATATCAAAGCCGTGACGCCCTTACACCAAACAATAGGCAAAAATATCGATTCGCTAATATGTCTAATTGGTCTAAACTAAAATTAGATTTCTATCAAACAATCCAGCGTGATAAAAAAAATTAAAGCAACTTTTTTCTATGGAAAGAAGGTAATTTAGAAAAAATACGAAAAATTAGAGAATGCTTCTCTGACGATGATTAAAGCGATTATCACGATTAACGATCGACCAAGCACACTTTCACTTTCCAACGAGCATCCATCAGACTATTATCACAGTTTTTTACTCTTTGGGTCTATAATCTATCTATTGATATACACGCCATGTAGTTTTTCATGATTGTTCATCGAGTGAACAACAAGCATTAAACGCGTAGAACACAATAAAAAGTCTTCGATATGCATCGATAATGTATCCAGACTTTTAAATCGTGCGTGTGCTCTTTGTAACCACACCATTCTTATTTTTATTATCTCCAGCATCCAAAATTTGTACCTCGTAAGCCAAAAGTCCACAAGTTGCCTTAAATAAAGTCCAAAACTAAATTTAACTAGAGTTAACCTTGTGGACTTGTTAGCTATGAATAGGTAACTTTTGTTTTTTTGAAGTTCTTGGTTGAACGTTAACAGCAAAAGCAAGAGCAACACGTTTTAATAGTTTAACAGATTGTTAACTCGCGCGTTTCGTAAATAAATGCGTGTTTTTTGTTTTTCAGCTTTTTTTTGTTAACGCGTTGTGTACCTTTCCTTTTGGTTGATGATGTATATATTCGAATGGGCCATTTCGTTCCAAGTTTATTATCACTGATGTGCATCAGCCGTATAATATTGAAATAATGACAGGCGCGTATTCGAATAGGGCCACCATACAAATGTTCCGAAATGCATTTAGTCATTATGGTACAAATTTCCAGACCAGCCATCATCAAAAAGTTGTAATTTCTGCAGAAGCCAAAAAAGTAATTCGAAATTAAATCATCAGAAGTCAGTAACATACTGTAACTAATCCACGAACTAATTTCAGTGCGTGCATGAGCACGACTAACGCGTGTACATCGAGATAGAGACGACGGGCGACGATTTGATGATTCAATTTGACTTTTAAATGAGCACCGTCGTTGCTCAGGGCAAACACCACCCTCTCTGCATTGCAGACAGCACGCAGGGTTTACCTTCTGAAGGCGAGTTGTGGGTGTTCATGTGTGCACACTTCCTCCGACAGACCGGAGACGCCTTTAATGTTCCATGTATTACACGTCGTCGTAAATTCGGAACGAGAGTATACAAATATATCCGTATTAAAAAACAAATTCACACGTCGGAAAAACGCAACGCATGTAGGCCTGAGAGGTGACTGGGAAATAAGGTGAAGAGGGAACCAACTGACTGATGTTTATTTATAATAAAGAATTACGAAACCGGAACGCTTGTTTAGTCGACCACTGGCTTTTGTCGAGGGTGGTGGAATTGAAGGTTTCGTAACGTACTGCTTGCTGGCCTGAGTAAGCAGCAGCAGCGACTGCATTTCCGGCTTACACCCGCCTGCCGGAAGTGCAGTGGTTTGTGCGTTTCGATACACTTATACAACGAGATGTAAATGCTAATGGTGCACAGGATCATTAAATTCATGTCGAAAACAGTGAATATCCAAATACCCCTTAGGGCAGGTTATGGTTATTCGGTTGCATTTTCCAAATACCACAAATTTCACCCCTTTATATCTGATTTGAAAAAAGGATTAAATATCAACATGAATTCGTGATTGTGATGATGAGAAACAGAAATACTTAAAATAAATACCTAAATACACATAAAAAGTTAAATTTAAAAGCTTACAGCCTGGTGAGCGAAGGTTTTATGGCATTTTAAACCGTCTCCCCATGAGCACGACATGCTGCCTTGTACATTGCTGAACATTAATTTTAATGTGTCTGTCAACTAATTAATTCTCGCACTTTTTATATTTACCAACACCGGATGCACGCAAATATAATTATAATCACAAAAGTATTGTATCTGTCGAGAGGTAACCCAGCCCAATTCATGTTGCACTATGCTGGATAAGCAATACCAGCAGCATCAAGATTACAATTCAAGTATAATGACACTTTACGCACTATGTGTATCCCGGTATGCTTGGATAATGACATGGGTTCACAGACATTGTGTACTTCTCATTTTCAATGTGATTTTCCAAGTTTGTTACCAGTGGAAATGTAACAAGTCAATGTTACTTGTTTTATTTTATATAATTAGTATTATGATTTCGCACACATTCTATGACACATCCATCTTAATGTCTTATGCTGCTTTAATTTCTTTCCACAGTCTTAGAGATAACAATGAAGAAAAGTTGGAATTCAATAGGTGTGAAACAAGAATAAGGAATGTCTACCAGGTAACTTCTTACTGCCTATTTTTAGTATCTAATATTTCATATTTCAAAATTAGATATGGTTATGATGCCCCCTTTCTATCTCTTTAAAAAATATAATTACAGCTATTTTTCTAAAGACTTCCATTTTATAATAATGCAATAAGCATGTCTAACTAACTCTTTACTCATTTACTTGAGATACCGTCAATAAAATTACAGCAAAACAACGGGGCACATAAGAACATATGTAAGATAAGTTGGTCACTTAGGAGGAAATCATTTGCGTGTGTTTAATTCCTCATATTGTCTACTTACAGTTCCTAGTTTAAATTTAATGACAATATTTTTATCATGATTAAATTCTGATTCTCCCAAGAAAATTAAACTTTCTTTCTATTTGACCAAGAAATTTGGACACAATAGAAAACTCCACAAAAAACCTGCACACAAATCAATTCTATCGAGTGATGATAAAGCATTCCAACATCAACTATCCAACCCATATGTGCAGTTTGCCACCCCCACTTGCTGTCGACGTTCAATACGGTTATGGATTGATACAATATCGTGTCCGTTCGGTTGACAAGTTAAGTAATATATTTTTATGTCACAAGGATAATGTAGTTCTCATAGGAAAACGAACTAAACGTATGGGCTCCGACTCGGGGGTAGTTAGTGACTCGACGAATAGAAAAACACACATTGAAAATGGATTCACGCATGCTGAATAATAATGGAATATGATATGTCATTAAGTTGAAAGGGTCACACCATGATGACGAGCAGTGGTGCATGTGAATTGTGAATTTTCAACACGCAACAGCGTTAGTTATCGTGACTGATCGGGTTAATAAATAAATATTTCATTGAAGGATATCACTGTATTCCTATTTTTCGCAAAAGTATTTCTGTTTTCTCTAGCTTTCATGTTTACTTTTCTCGGTGGAAGGAAACAATGCGCCGGATGTATAATGATGCCTATGTTCTACTGAATTATTGAGCCTGATGTGTCAATATATATTCTGCGGGGGTAACTTGTATGCGGCAATAAAAAGCCTAAATAGTTGCTTTCCTAAGTTTCCGAACGTGTTTGGAGATGGTCAACACGCAAGTTCAATAAATTTACTCTGAAAATTGGAGGCTAAAGTTGCTTTTAAGCTGACATGTCACGGTATGTTACTGAGTTTATTTCGTTGTGGTGAAAATATGAATTTTTGGATTTTTTCCAATATCTCATTTGTATAGTCAAAAATATCTACTGCTTTGGAAAACCTAAAGAAATCAATTTTACGTAACGTTATTTCGTTGAATAATTTATGAACAAAAATTTTACCCCTTGCGTGTATTATCCTATCAGCAATAAACAATTGTACAGATATATCCTGCAAACTTGAATTAAGTTGTCTACTTTTAAGGAAATCAGAATCTAAACACACCCATATTATGTCTAATACAGAACTCAACTCAAAACTTCAAACTCCAGCAATTTCAACATGATAACCTGTAGAAAACTAGGTGATGTTAATACTAACTAGAAACATCTTTGATATGTTGTAGACACTTGGAAACTCAAGTCTGCACATTTGTAAAACTCGGCACAAGTGTCTTCAAGCGTAATTACAGTGCGTCAACGCTCGTTAACGGTTCGTTTCCACTTCGTTTAGTATTTTGTTTGTTTCTTCCATTTGTCTCGTCTAAACGCACCAACGTTTGAAAACAAACGCTACTACAACTCGCTATCTAAATGTTGTACACAGAAAAAAAGGAAGCAGCAGGCAGTTTTCTTTGAATAGTCTATAGTAATGACTGAACTGAGGGAAAAACAAGGCAAACTCCCAACAAAAAAAACTGCAATAAAATTTAGCGATTCGCATTGCGGGCAAACCACATGGTTAACCGCTTGTTTTATAGGTTCTAATGCGTTAAATTTCTGAAGGTAGCTCTGAAATTGGGTCATTACTCTTTGGCCAAAATACGAAACTCAAAAATTTCCAAATTGGAAAACGGAATATGAATTATCTATAGATCCTTACAGCGTCCCAGAACATGAAACTTGATAGGATGATGGCTTCCTTGGAAAAAGCTCCTTTAAATTTTATAGGATTTACGGCACCCAACACTTTTCGACTGGTATTAGGTATTACATAACCAAAAGGATGCGTGAGCAAAGGATATTTTATAGAGATGGATCATGAACACATATCCAAGTTATGTTATGAAGGTAAACCAATAGAAGTTTAAGGCTTCAGAACTAAAAGCATGTCGTGTCTGAAATGACTCGATTCGAATAACCTGAAATGCATCAGTCGCGCGGTAATCGCATATCCCATATTTTTAATAATCGCGTGCTCGACCGAAGACACATTACGCTTTTGCCTTTAATACAAATAACCTAAATTTAGGGAAATTCCCTCGGATAAGAATATAAGCTTTTGACTTTCTTAATTTATGTTCCGTTTTAATGGACGTTATTTATTGGCAATTTTAAATAAAATTGCGGCCATTAGTTTGTTCGGTCTGCGTGCACTTGTTGTCTTGTTGTGTGCTCCAATGCAATAGAGACGACACAACGACGCTACTGTTGCTACTTTTCGATGTCGGCGTCTATCTACGAATGTCTCTCGTGGCGGATGAGTCCTTCGTTGCTCGTGTTTGTCTTTTCTTCCTTGCGCATTCATTTTTTCCTTCTTTCGGTTTGTGTTATCCTTGAGCTTGTTAGATTCAGCCTGATACCTAGCAGACACTTCACATCTTGGAGCTGTTTGTTTCAGAAAGGACTCCAAAGAGGAAAGTCTAAGAATAGTTAAAATTTATTCACATAAGGACAATTTAATATTTCATGTTATTTAGAGTTGCTACTTTGTTTAAAGTTAATTTTTACTATACCCACAGGGTATTTTATACTTGGGTTAGAATTTATAGTGTTGTGTCTTGAATCCAGCTTATCTTAAAATCGTGCCTAAAACTCGTGTCGCTATTACATTAAATTACACTGTGAATTCTCACTCAAATAAATCATTATTAGGAAGATACATGAACTTGGCATATCTTAAAATTTAATTTTTCAATTCCAAACATCCCAAAACTAATCATCCCCCTTGTTTTCTTTACCATATCCTTCCTGTTGTTTTTCTATTCTGCTCCAAAATAACATGAAATTAAAAACAAACACATTCACTAATTAAAAATTGTTCCAAGAATAAACAATTCCAAAAGAACCCAAAAAACAACAATAACATTGACCTTCGGTAAGACATCCTTGCTCATTGCACTAATTCTCTCCTGGAACCAGCGCCAAGAAAATGCGACACGCACTTACCTAGCGTAAGTCATTTGACACTAAGCAGTTCTAAATGTGGCCGGATACCGACCTTGATGCAAAGTGCAACGAAACATCTGTTGAACGTTTACTATCCACAGATTCCCTTCGCACCCAAAAACCAAAAGTTAAAACCCCTGACTTCTCAATGGCGCTTATAATTTAAGTTCACATTTAGTACACTTACTTATAGCACTGCATCTATGGCTCTATTTATATTCGCGTTTATATGTGCAATGTGCAGTTAAGCCTTTCCGTTCATCCTTGTTTTGGAGGCACACATCTGTCCTGCGCTGTTTTCGTCGTTAATGTGCGTTTTGCAAGTTCGTTTTACTTTGGGGCGAAGGCCAAAGTATTCGGACATATTTAGAATGCGGACTTTGTGCTTTCAAGATGGAAGTGCTGAATTTGTTTAATCGATGCATGTTCAAAGTTGAAAACGTGAAAAATCGAAGTTGGACTGGAAACCGAAATGGTTTTGTAAACACGTCGAGTCAAATCGATTGTCACCAAAATAACAAAAATCGTAAGAACTTGAAATATCAATCGGTTCATGTGCAACTGAAGCAGATACATGTTGGAAATATGTAAATATGTATTTTAGATTCAAATTGGTTTTGTACATAAATTTGGCAAAGTCGTTCATCCACGTCCAACATAATATTCAATCTCGTTTCTATAAAAAGATTAAAAGATTTACCCAGGACGCTTTTACGAGTTTTTTCACTTAAGTCGTCCACATTAAAGTAAGATATTATTGTCAATAAACGACGTGCGATGCATACACAATTTTATTTATTAAATGGACGCCATCGTAATTTGCATTTAAATAAATGTACTTATGGGTTATTTACAGCATGTTTGTTAACTCAAAAGGATACAATATTGCTGCATAAATATACACAGTCATTTTTCAAGCTCACGAGTTATCCTTGATATTTCTTTTTTATGATTCTGATTGAGATATTTATCAATAATTATGGATTAAGTTTTAATTATTAATTTATGTTTAAAGTAAACATCGAAAGTTCATTCACTGTACTATCTCGTGACACTATATCTCTGAATTAAATATTTATTTTTATTTTATTAAAGTGACACTGAATCTAATCAATAAATCAATAGTACTCATGAATAAATGTCATTAACTCGATTTTTAAGTTCAACTTTTTAATTAAATAAAAACTGATTTGGAAATTTAGGAAAAACCTTGAGTTTTGCAAACCAAAAAAAAAAGCTGAAACCATAGGTGCAAACGTTGAACGGACGTTTTCAGTTAAGTTATGTGTGCATAACTAATTATACACTAGCGATTTATTTCCTAGGATTATATTATCAAATATCTTAATGGTGATTTAATATAAGGTGTCTTAATGCATCTGGAATTGGATTAGGTATTTCTGAGAATGAACCTAAACGTATAGACATTAGTCCTGTAAAGGTAAGTTCATAGACATACTTCATTCCTAAACCAGCAAGTTTAAAAATAAATTTATTATGGAATGCTATAAAGCCAACACTGGATATTTGTGTATAAATGTAAACTGAAGTAGAACTGTGTGCCACTAGCCTTTTCTTAATGATGATTGCTGCAGCTATTTGATTTGCTTTTCGTTTCGGTTAAATCACAGGAAATACAGACGCACTTTATAAAATTATATATGAATTATCCTTCCATGAAGTCGACCAAAGGTCTCAAAATCTACAAGAAACTACACACAAATAATACTTGTATAAGTACACAAAATGATAGATCACTACACTACTTTATACGAGGCGAGAGGTTTTTGTGAGTCTAGCTAGTGCTTTGAGGTTTGGAACAGGAAGAAAACTCTAGCTAGGAAAATGTTTATTTATTCCAATAAAAACTACCAAAAGCAGTGTATTCCACATCTTTTAACAAATTTCCACATTTCCAACGCAGCTCGTAAAGCTCCAACTTAATAGGCAATCAACAAGCGTCTCGTACGCGCCATTCATTAATTCTTTATAGCTCAGATCGACCAGCTCACAAATTAACAGAAAAAAATAAACATCAGCAACCAGTCTTCAGTATGCTTGGGAATGGGAAGCGGGGACTAAATTATCCTTCGAGTAAACAAATATTACGTCGCGCTTTTTACGATCCTTACGCTGTCAAAATAAAAATGCGTAAGTCTGATTCATGCACACCGCAAGGGTAAATTACAAAACCTAAACCAGTTTTACTGTTTGCCTTATTATTACAGACTTGTGAGTACATATAACGTAGCCTATTTTGCTTGTTTGTTCAAATATCAGTGGGACATTTCTTCTGCAGTTTTACGACTCGAAACTCCCCTTGAAACCAGGACGTTCATTTACTAATCGACCTCTAAGCAGAAAGCAGGAATGAAAGAAATGGAGGAAGATCAAAAAATGTTGGAAGGTCTAAAACATTCATGTTTACGTATATACTTTCGTGTTTTATAAGCCGATATGATTTATTATCATTAAGCATAATCCTTCCATGGAGGACAATAATTAAGGAGTCATTATGCCTTCCCCAGACTGGTAATTTATATGGCAATAACCTTAGTTTTTTAATTATATTTTGATGTATGGATGATGGAGAATATAATCCTGGAGGTGGATTGGTACGTTTTGTGTATTGGTAAAACAATATCCATGTGAAATATTAATTGTGCGACCAGAATAAAAACAGAAACACAACTTGTGGCTTAATTATCATATACTAGGAAACCCAAATATAAATAATAAATCAATACATTCTATGAAATTAGTCCAGAATAATTTTCTTTTCATTAGAAAAACCCAATTCAATCATAATTAAATGCCTAATACTAAAACATTTCTCATACTCTGAAAGTTTTGTAGAGACTTAAATGTTTTCCCGACATTATTTTCGCTATCCTCTCAGTTCTCGCTTTCACTCTCATTATTAATCGGTCCAGTCCGCACGAAGTCCGCTCGAGACGCGACGCGCCTCAAATAAATAATAATTCCCTCTTGCAGCTTCGCCAACAGCAGATTTCCAAACACAAACGCAGAAGGACAAGAGAAAAATGGCAAAAAGTTGTACGCGAAGCACTCCGAACCACTAAATCCGCTCTCGCTCGATGTGACGCACCCCAATCTCATCCAACATTGTGTGTTCCTGGACGAATGCACTTTCCTCGCTGCTTTTTTCGCCCTGCATTCGCTCGATCGGTTCAAATTCACATAGACCAGAGTGCCCAGAACAAGCACGCAAACAAAAACGTAAAAAAGCCCAGCAGCAGCAGCGCTCTCGCATCCTATTTATCGTCCTGATGGATAACCAGACTCGTTTCGAGCCGACCAACAGTGACAGCTCGTCAGACGAAATCCGCTCGTCGACCAACGAAACAATTCAACTGCGCCACCGTCCTGCATTTGCATTTCAAAATCAGTCTGCGATCCGTACCCGCACAACTCGGTGCGAGTCACCGCCAGCGTAGGACATAAACTCCAAGTTGGACTACACCCCGAGAAGCAAATGCATATTCATCATTGGACATAGTACAGTTCGAGTCCGATTCTAATTGACCATTATGCTAATGCCTCTTCCTGGAATATACAACAAATCACTTTAATTTTCGCATTTACACGGACTGGGTCTATACTAGGGGCAGGATTGCAGGAACCGATCGCTGGACTCGGCATAATAAACATCTTCTCGATAGCCAACTTTGCCGCAGCCGTTGCCAGCGACATAACTGCTGGACTATTACAAGGAAATCATTTTATACCCTAGGATGCCAACGACTGCCAAGCGTGCCATCCCATGAGAAGCAGTTGGTCTTGCTTCACAAATTCTTTCGACTAATTATCCCGGTTTATAGGACACGTATGGCTGTATAAAGTTTATTGGTAAACTTGAATGACTCCAACCTCCAACAACATTAGAACTGGATAGCTAACACATTATTGGAATAGCTCGAATCCATCCACAGCCATTGACTTAGTTATACTTCAAACATAAACACGTTCGACTGTAACAACAAACCGAGTTCCGACTTGGGCCTCGGAATCTCAAACAACAACAAATTAAGTATTGGCCTGAGTGTGTTGAGTTTCCGACTGGTCTCGCTCACAACTTGCAATGTATTTCCAATTTCCATGCCATTTACACATTGCGCTACGCTATGCAACGCGCTCCAGATATTCTATGCGAAAGCGCCAGGGCGCCCCTTACACAATCCAGAACACCACGAATGCAATCATCAGTGAGCGAGTAGCAGCTAAACTAAACACTCGGAGACCATTGAAAAACACCCACGCTCGGAACTCAATCAATCATGTCGCCATAGCGCTTGCGAATGTTTAGTCTTCGCTTCTCACTCCTAATTCCACACAAAACCGCTTATCTACACATTTTCGTCCTCCTTTTGGGCGATGAATCATCATCCCAAGTTTTTCCTTTGAAACGAGAAAAACAAACAGGCCGTGTGGCGGAGTAACATGGAGCTGAATTATAAGAAGTTTGAAAAGATGGAAAAGGATAATAATGACAGTTAATAAAGTTATGTAAACATCACCGTGGCTTATCGAATTGGGAATAATCGAGGTCAAGTTCATTAATCCTATACGTTAGTAGGTTAGACATTATGCATGCAAGAGATGACTTTTGGCGATGGCTGCCAGAAGGCGATTCGAAGCAATCAAAATTTCGTGGGAAAACTCATTGAGATTGTCCAGACGCTTATTCTCGCACTTCTGGCAGACCAACCTGCCTGCGTGTGAGGTCAGTCGAATCATCTAGCTCCCAGAAAACGAAGAGAAACCAAACATATCGACTCAGCTGATCACGCTATCATTTACTCACCTCATTTCTATCTACATCTGATGCTGTTTTGAAGTTGTACATGCACACGACTCTCTACCATGTTTAGTAACAGTTAAATTCATGTCGTGCGCAATGGCATCGATATCGTTTTCCTGAATGTTACTTCTAAATTGTTTTAAATTTGTCTGTAATTATGTGTGATATCAATTGTAAAGGTTAATTTTTCCAATTTTGTGAAAATTTTTAGATCTGCATAAAAATAAAATCATGATATCCAGGATAGGTAATTGTTACTATATTCAATGCACTAGATAAATTTGCACCATTGAAATATGAAATGTGATTGTTGCTTGCTAGCATGCGGATTTGTTAGTGCTTACGATTCATAATTAAAATTTTAATTAAATTTAGAGTCGCGACACGTTATACTCCTACAGTGGTAGAGGTTGACGGGAAATGTAGGTATACCTGGACAGGATGAAATCGATGGTATTCCTATGTGTTTGTTGTTGATGATGATGAATTTGTGGAAAATGGTTATGCGCTTCTATGAAGTACGAATGTGTTGTGCATGGTGGATTTATGGCAGAGTATGCAGACACTCCCATGTTAAATAGACAGCAATGTGCGCGTCAGACGAGCGTGCCTCGTTCATGTTTGTTTAGTTTGAAAATTGCTATTTGCATCGACGGGTTTCCTCTGCCGAATGAAAATGTTCGTTTTAATTTCGTTCAATTATAGGAATTAATTGTCGGCGAATCGAATTCGAAGAGGATATTAATATTAATTGTCGATTGACAAACAAAAGTTCATAAAATTCATTAAGATCACCATGATTCGTAATGCGAAAAAAAAAATTCAATTCGTGCCATAATTCGATTGAGTTCATCGTTGGAATCTCGTGGTGTATTTTGAAATGACTCAACCACAAAGTTATGAATTTACATTAAGCAGCGGAAGTTTTTTAAGGGTGCACGATAAATTTGCATGTCGTCAAGAACTACAACTCTCGTCAGTCTTTGCTTACAGCGATTTGCACATAAAAGCCATAGTCGATTTTCTGGCAGTAGTATAGTTGGTGCTAACGTCCATATAATTTAATATTGAGTGAAAAGCCAGCTGCTAGTATAAGTGCAGTCCAGAGGTATTTAGCAAACAAAAAAAATGAATGACTAAACGTTGGGCACCTTTCTATTACAACGAATTTCATATAATAAAGTGGAATATCGCGAGCAACAGCAACTAAATTTTTCGTTAAACTTAACAAACAAGCCACGTTTGGCAAGTGAATTAATTTCAATTAAACTCATATCCATATGGAATTGTATGATAAATGCGATAAGAAAATTAGATCCCATTACTTGCGCCCGGCTATTATAGCATGTATGTGTTTTAGTTTCCGTGCCACCTGAAATAAAATAAATAATGCAGGGTGGTGGCATTGTGCGGTGGCAAGCAATGTCCTACACCTTTTGCTCTCTAAACCAGTGCTGGTAAAACCAACTTTTCGAAGGTCTCCAAAAAAAATTTAGATTTAGTTACATTCTTCTGGAGCAAAATTGCTCAAATAAAAATTGAGTTCAGAACAAGATTTTTTTCTCTTTAAACAATGTAGGATTTGAAATATTTTGGAAGGACCCAAAGTTTGGGGAGTAATTGTATCAGTTTTCCAATTTCCATGCAATGTGCAATGTTTTATGAAAATGTAACACGTTATAAACTTTCAGCACGCAGTGCCCAGTAAATGCAGTCTGCAGAATAAGCTGATCAGATGCTTACATGCAAGTTATTCATTCAACGAGTTTTTGATGACAACTTGCAGACTTAGTGGGTTTTAGAACATCCATAACTTGATAACTTGGTAGCCCACTGGTAAAGGGTACCAACAGCAGTTGTACATAGCTCCCGACCCAAAAACCCTATCCATTTCCCAACAGCCCAAAATTTACTTCCAACATTTATTTTACCAAAAAATCTTAATTCCATAAAAACCAACCTTAATTATTCATACTCATAATGTATTGTTATTTATTCTAGATATCCACTCATTAAAACATTAACCAAATGTGTAATTTCGTTTCAATTCCGTGTCAGCTCGTTTAATTCACTTAAATATTTAAGCTGCATGCATATAAATAAAAGAAAACAAGTTTTACACATTGCACGCACACGACACGAAGCCAACATTAAACCTACCTCCATTTATATCCGCCTAGTGATGTGTTTTTTGCCGTATCTCATCTCCAGTCCAGCAGTCAGTCGCCTTGAGGCAGAGAGTAATTACAAAATTTAAATTGCCCGACGGGCTGTAGTTGAAGATGCCAAAGAAGAGAATTTTAGGCGGCCTTAATATTTTACGGCTTGTTGCTTAGAGGGCTACTGTTTGACGCGCAGACATTGCGTCTTCGTCTTCATCAGCTTCTTGTTCATCTTATAGGCACAACGAGTTGTCTTTTCTTTGCACGAATATTGGGATTCGCGCCGGGTTCGTTTTATAGGTTTCCCTGCAAGTCGTCAACCGCGTGGTAGAATATTTAACGACTCGCCTTTCTGGTTCTCTCTCCTTGGATTGCTATATTTTTGGAGTTTCTCAAGTTGCTAACTTTGCTATTCAACATCTGACCATCTAGAATATTTACTTCTTCTCTTACCTCAAGTATAACTTTAAAATAACAACTTTATTCTTGTTTACACTTGGCATCTTAAATCAATAAGGTTACCATTGGAGATGGTGAAATATTTGTGAATTTTTCTTTATAAGTAAAGTAAAACTCAAATTACATCCAATTCATCTCTGTTTTCCTTATGAAAGCGCGAAAGCAATCAAAGTTGAGTTGGTTGTGACTAGTAACTGTGTGCGACCTCGACGAAACGATGTTATTTCTGACCGAAAGCGTTTATTCGGGAATATCATGATATGAAACCCGCATCCAGCTTATCCAGTGCACCGTTGGGGGGTTTAACGATATCTGATACATCAGTGTCATATCACTAGCGGTCCAGGGAATTCCTGCGTGGAAACTGAAGCCGACGAAGCAAACCAAACTCGAGATAGAGCAAAATCACAAAAATGTATTACTGTCACTGGAAGCGTCGAGGGAGAGCTAGCTAGCCAGAAAAGCTGGAATTCTGGATTTGCTATATGTTACCGATGACCGAAACTGGAAGCAGAAGCAGTTTCGATCAAGTACAATAGATTTTATTGCCGTTTGAAATTGAAACCGTTTAAAAAGAAGCAAAAATACTTGAACTTTCATGCATTATTTCACTTTTATTGTTTAAAACTGAAGTTATCTGAAAATGTAAATAATCTAGGGAGGAAATTTTCAAAGGAAAAATTAATTTCAATTTTAAAAAATCTGTTTATTGGCCATATAATATGTATTTATAACCAGCAACTACAATACAAAATTTACACACTATAAGTAATAACGTAATATATTTATATATTTATATATAGTTTATGAATATAATACAAAGGATTTACAAATGCAAGGGAATTATGATACATCAAGGTTATATGCAAAAATATTGCTAACTTTATATTTCATTTCTTCATATCATTTTTTTGTATTTTTTTTTTCAATTTAATGATTTAATCGTTCGTCAGAATTAAAGTCAACAATGCGCGATCTAAGAGATGGGCGAAAATATCGTCTTAGTTATCAACACAATAAATGTAATTAATCATGTTTGCGATAGTATTATTAATTCCTAATAATTAGTACTGTCATTGATTTTCATCATCATCTTCATCTTCCTTTAGAGATCATTTTAAACTGGCGCCACACGAGCATTCCATATTCACTGATTGGAGATTTATTGTTATCATACTTAAAATTTGTTTTGCTTCTCGTGAAACTATTTACACAATTGTGTCTTATTCATAAAGGTGAGTGTGTGTGTGTGTGTGTTTGGGTGGCGATTAAGGGCAAGATGCAATATTTATTTATTTATTTCGAGAAACAACAAGTGGAGATTTGACCATTCCAAAAAGGCTAACTCAAAATCACAAACTGTTGCCTATTGGAACGCGTCCCTTCTCCATCTTGTTATGTCTCCGCACAAAAATCCAAAATGGCAATTCAAGCATCTGTATGGTTACCCTTAAAATCTTGAAATAGCCTCGATTCGTTTCTTGAAAAAGCGAAAAAACTGCTTCCAAACTTCTTCCAAATACATCAATACAATCAATTAATGGATCAAATGTATTTAATATAATAATATACTTTTGTAAGTTCAAAAATTCTTTGTCGCTTAAGATTTATTGCAATATTCCTTTTTAAATATAATTAATAATGTAGTAATGAAAACTGATTGCATAAACATTAGAATTTAACAAAAACAATCTTTACATATGAGCAAATTTATACAATTATATACAGTCCACTAAGCATGTGAGTAGAGTTTCGATACGAGGTGATGTTGAACTAAAATGGAGCAAATCATACATAGAACAATTATTATCGACTGATAAGCACAGTGCGGCTCAAATCAAAGGATACCCTACTTCTAAGTCAGTCAGCAACATGGTCCTCGTCACATTGCGAAACTCTGCACACACGCCGGGAAAAAAAACATTGGGTACAAAAATACACCGAATATGTTATTCTACAATTTTTTTTTTGTTTCATTCCTCATCCATTCGCTTTCATGTGTCTGCGCACATTCTCCAAGCAAAAATTTCCTTCCGACTTTCGTTATCTCATTTCATACTGTACCAGGCCTCTCATAAAATTTTAAAATTCGAAAACTCTTATAATATACGGACAGTCCGATCTAACTTTAATATTTACCGTAATATAAAGTTATAATCTAGTACATTGAAAGCACACGTAGGACGTTAAATACACGTCACTTTTTTTTATTTAAAATTTTCTTCTTAATCTTTAGTGTTTTGTTTTATTTTACTTTAGGTAATCATATTTTATTATTAATCATTAGGTATTATTAATTTTGTATTCTTATCATATTTCTTTATTAATTATCAATATATAAGAATATCGATGTCGTTCTTACTACATATTTTAATAAATTAGTGTAGTAATTAGTTAATATGTACCAAAAATGAAATTTACTTTATTATACATTATAATATGCAATAGTTAAATTTATTATTTCTTGTTAAATCTATTTTTGCCTTTAATAGTTCAGTTTGTTGTTGCTGCTTCATATTATAATTATTTCAACCATTTTAAGGTTTCTCTTTGTGCATTGACTTGAATACATTTAGATATAGTATTATATCGTACAATATATCATCGTTCATCACCATCAAAAACGAAATCATCAAAAAGATAAAAACATAAGAATTACAACAAAACGTTTTAAGCGTATAATTATCATATTTATACATAATAGATATTTATTATATATTAATATATAGGTATCGAATTAGTTAACATATATTTTTAGATAATATAAATAATATACTTATATAAAAAGATGAATAATTAATAATCATGTGCATAACAACGTATCAGACAGATAAAAAGGACACGCATTTCTTTGAAAATGTTTCAGCAATTTTCCAATTTTCTTCCCATGACATCCACCCATCGTTGTGTATTACAATAATCAAGTTTGTTTCATTTCTTCATCAATAATAATATAAGTAACGTTATTATAATCTGATTTGTAGGATTGTTTGGGATTGTAGACGCATAATTACAGTTTCATCCATCGTAAATAACTTCCTATACAATCGTATCCAAGAATGAAGCCCTAATTAATAAATTAGTACGTATAAGATATAGAATATTTCATATAATCATAATTCGTCAACGATAATTTTACGATTGAAAAACACATCCACTAATACGATGCAAGTTTTGTTGTGTCATAATAATATGTTGCAATTAATAATATTGTCATTAATAACATCTTTCATGCTACTTTTATTTTTCCTTTTTCTTCATTCATGTCTTTGTCCTTTAATATTTTTCTCCCAACCGAATGCCCGATTTCAATTAGTTTTTCTTCATCATGTATACATACACTTATTTATTTTGACTGTTTTGAATTTTATTGTACATTATTCTCGTCGCGCACATTTTATACCTTCAAGTGTGCAAACATATATTTCAATTTAATACGAGATTTATGAATAGACTCTTAATATCGACGCCCTACCTCTAATAACCCACAATTGTTTAATATAACAGGCAGCTGTACAGACTTAGAAAATTGATTTCTACTTAAGTACTTCTGGACGAACGGAAATGTATTCAAAAATCATCAAATTATAAAATTAAAATAATAATTAAATTAAAACAAATCTTAAAACAGAAAACAAAACAAAAAAACACGATTCCTCCAAAGTTCCGTTCAACATTCGAAAGATTTCCCAAGATGTGAAGAAGAAAATTGTGAATGAAAAAAAAATTAATTAATTTTGGAAAATTGAGTGAATGAATTGAGTAACTTTTTCCTGGACAGAATAAAATTATTAATATTATTATAGATTTTAATTTCGAATCTTTCTGCTTCTTTTTTTGTTTTCCATATATATATTTAGAGCAATAGGGAATAAAAGCGAAAAGACGGACATTTTTCTTTTTTGATAACTAAAATATTGGTCATCGAAAAGATGAATCACAGCCTGATTTTGTGTCCCGCCGTTTTGTGGCAAGGTCAGATGTGTCGAAACTAAGGCCCGGTTTTATCCTTCTTCTACTTTTAACAACCCGGGTCGACATATCGAACTGAGCTAGGCACTAACAAGTGGTTAAATCCGGGAATCTTAATATAATATCCTTATTAATTTTATGTTTGTATCTTAAGTTTACTTAAGTGTTTGTTTGTATTTTTCGATTTCGTAATATACTTCGTTTTACATTATTTTCCATATACAAGACAATCCAAATTTTTAAGCTCGTCATGTTGCATTAATAATAAAACGAAACATTAAAATGTGCAAGTGTTTCTGGAAATTTCTGAACGGATTTTTGAGAGCAACGATAATAAATTTGAAATATCAAAGTATATAGAAATGAAAACATAATTGTTCTCTGTTCTGCGTGTTCTAAAATGTAAATTCATAATGATCAGCAATTATTTACCTTATGTATCCAATTATTTTATCGCATAATATAATAACGTGTTAATTATACTATAACATTGTCAGTTAATTAATAATTAATTTATGAGACTGAACTCAGAGCAAGCGCAACTATTTATGATAAATACAAAAATAAAATAAAAATAAACACACAAAATGAGATCATCGTAAATTTGGGTGAATTAAAAAAAATTGTAATGACGCATGTAAAGAGGGGTATATAGCCATATGCCCAAGTATTTGTCTTCTGTTGCTGCTGCTGATGTATCTTATAATAATCCTCCTCAGCATATCATCAATTCCTCAATCAATAACAAAAACGAACGGTATGTTGATTGGTTTCAGCTTGAGCTCTCCATTCGTCACAACACATGACTATACACACTGGACTTGCTGCACCCTTGGACAAGCGCGACGCGACGGCTTTCTTATAGAGACACGATCGAAGTGCATGTGCATGACTAACAATTTATATACACACACACGCACACACACACACGATACACACGCACATTGATTAACAGTCAAAAAGTTTTTCGGTTCGGTTAGTTTTTTTATTTATTGTTCAAAAATCTCTCAAGGCAGCAACAAGGGTAACTGGTACGCCCCATTCAGTAACGCAGTGACGTCTGGCGTGCAGGAGAAATCCAAATGCGAACTCGTATCCGAATCCACTTCGAAGGAGGCGGTATCAATCTCGGCGAGCGCTTCGAAATTGAAACTGCTGTCCGTGATTTGGATGAGATCAGTGAGCGTGTCGAGATCAGCCAACGTTGTTGTGTCATAAGGCAATGTGTCCTCGGGTTCTTCCTTCACGAGGGACTGGAATGTCCTCTCTGAGGTGTCCATAAGTAAGGTACCATCGTCGTAGAAAGACGCGCTTTCTGGCGAATCCGGTGTATCGCATGATGGACTGGAGGGAACTTTCGCCGGCGCATGCAGGAAGTTCACTGGGGGTAAGGAAGGTGCAAATGTCGGCGTGGGTGTCTTCAGAGGTGTTTTCGTAAGACAAATCTTCAGTTTTGATGTGACATCTGACGTTGCAGAGCGTTTGGTTGCTGTCGCGAAAATCTTATCTTTGATTAGATTTTTCGACGTGCTACTGTGTGTGCTGTTATTGTTATTATTACTATCGTTTCTCTGTTGGGACTTGATGGGGGTGGTTTTCGAAATCTTGGGTTTCTTAGGTGAAGGACCAGCTGCTGCCTTGGGCATAGGCTTAGTGGTTTTCTTTCTCGGACGGTATTTGTAATCAGGATATTCTTTCTGATGAAGTTGTCTTAGGCGGTCAGCTTCGTCCATGAAAGGCTTGCGTTCCTCTTCCGTCAGTAGCTTCCAACGACGACCCAATCGTTTCGAAATCTCTGCATTGTGCATATCAGGTTGATGTTCGCAGATCTTTCTGCGTTCGATCTGAGACCATACCATGAACGCATTCATTGGTCTTTTGATGTGGTTGGGATTGTTCTTCTTTGTCTGTAAGAAGAAACGTGGAAATGTGAATTAGTCGTAAATCTTGGTTGTTGAACACAACGACAATAAATAATTAATTATGTGCACAGTGTGCTGCACACAGGTAGTAGTTCTACGCTTGATGTATGGTACTGCAGCAAGCATGATGTATATGGTTTATGTGGTATGGACATGGGAAAAAGTCGCGACGACGCTTGGAACGGTAAGTTATAAAATATAAATCGTGACTCGAAGTGCTCATTATCGTTCGTGCAATATTATATATCGACGTCCATGTCATTTATCATAGTGGGCAATTGCAAGGACAAACCATGCGATACCGCGCGCATTCCGAATAAGGCTGATGTCCTTTCCCTTAACTAAGAGTGTATACGGGATACACGTAAACAAACACAAATACTACTTCGTCCTGACTATGTTCCTAGAGTATGGGTAATGCTAGTGCTGGCTTGTAGCACTGTTTGTTTGTTCATCGTTCGTTTGTCGTTCTCGACGATATTTGCGCGCCGCAACCCGGAAACAAAGAAACCGCTGTCCTCACGTTCTGCTCGCGCCAAGGATCCGACGTGACATATTTACGTATGCCGTACTAACTAAACGTGCACTTATTATACACATACACATTGAAAGGAAACACTTAACAATGAAACGTAAATGACCAAAGGGAAAGACACGACTCAACGAGATATTTTCAGATTTTTTTTTTAAGAGGAAACCTACAAAACCAAATTTGGAAATTTAATAGGGTCAAAATCAAACATCCCCTAAAACTTTGGTATTTTAGTTCTACTTCTGCCCAATCTTGGAAGGAAGTTACTCATCAAACTCTGAACTCGAACTCGGTGCTCCTTGCACATGAGTTGTTTGTGTAGTACTTCTCCTCTTTCCATTATAACTAATACATAGCACAGCAGCAATACAAGATCCTTAATGACTTTGTTACACTTACAACAGATTGATAATTATCCACACAACCTCGATTTAAAGTTAATTAGTCTCTGTTGCTAGCAAGTCGACGAAACCACGTAACAACACAGATGATTTATTAGTCTCAACATAAATCATACACACAGTTATAATATGTTTCAGTTTACTAATATATTCATAATATTCATCGATATTGTATCGAAACGAGACGTGTCGAATTAGAGAAAACAACATCTTATTGAAGTTAATTATCGCTATCGAGCGTCTGCTGTGCGTGTGCAGCAACAGTGTTCGAATTTGATATACTGTTTCATATCATGCTGTCTAAACATACAGAGGAAAAAAAGAGAAAAAGTCCAACAGTTGATGAAATTTGCTGCTAGCTAACATTGGAATAAGGCACACTACACGACGTAAAAAGCTTTCAATGTGACAATACTAACCAATAGCAATGTGCAGGCTTGTCCGCCCTGCGGAGATTCCTATTAGGAGCTTTTTTTCCAAGGATCCGGCGTGTGCTTTTATGTAACCTACATAATACCCCTGAGGCGATTTGTTACATGTATGTGAAAAATATATCTGTGTTTCGTGTACATATAAATGCGTCGCCTATGTAACCTTGTTCTGCAAGGTTACAGTTTCCTTCAACTAAACCATCGGCATAAGCAATAAAACTCAAATTTCGTAATTACACTTTCGAATTTTTTTGCGGCCTATTTCTTCCTAAAGAAACCAGTGAAAACTCGCAGAATGAAAATGCGAGGAAATGCGCGCACGAGTGTTTCCGATACAACTCTACCAACATATGAATACAAATTCCCCAGGAGACGACGTCGCTCCAGTCAGCTACTCGTTTAAAATTCTGTTCGTGTACTGAACCTGGTGTCATCGGACAGAAATCAGCTGATTGTCATTCTTCTCACGCAGGATGTACACGGCGTTTGCATGTTTCCGCGATGTTATACCGTGGACCGTAGTAACAACTCCGAGAAGAACGAAAACGAAATGCGTCGTCGTCTCGACTGCTTGTTTTTTTTTCTGTGTCGTGTATTTGGGGCTGGAGGTATTGTGAACGTGTGCACACAATTCCTCTAAACGACTAGTTAATTTTACAAACGACGCCATTTATTGCCACGAGATTGAACCTGAGTTCAGACTTCGATTTCGAATTAAACGTCTCCAGGGAAACACGGGGCAAGAAATGGGCAGTCATTGACTCTTGGCTGTACCAAAATTGAAGCTGTTTGTTACCTGCTTCCTTAACAGAAAGCTAATCAATGTAAAAGTAAAACTAAGTTAGAAAACTAACGTAGAGGTATAGATCTCTTTCTGGATAAAAATTTCAACGTGAAATGCTAACGACTATCTATGCTCAATGTATGAAACTTACTAAGTGAATTGCTGAGTATGTATAAATGTATTAAATACGGTTTTACAGTAAGCAAGCACATGCATTAAAATTTCGTAAGCGGTTCATGGTTAATTATACTTCACAGCTGAAGATTGTTAACTCTACACCTTGGCCTATATATAGCTATAGTGAAATCCCAACCTCCATAATATTCAAACGATGAATTAAAGATGGTCAATGGTGCGATCCGGTCATAATTCAATGACAGCACAGTCGGTAATGCGGACATATTGCAAAACGCTTGATTTTACGTTATTACTTCCACACTTATTATAATTTCATTCGTTTTCATATGGGCGGGCAGCTATTACTATTCAAGTGATAGAGGTAGTGGTCGGTTTTGGGCAGTAGTAGCTGATAAGGGAAAGGACAGGCGGCGATTAGAATGATAATGTGCCGGGCGCAATATAATCGGATTAACGGAAGCCGTTAGTCCAGTCGTTAGGGTAATTAAAAGTGCCGAGAGAGAGGCCGCCACAGGCCACCGGCGACCAGAGGGCTCGATTAGCTCCACGCACGACCGGCTCTAATCTCGACTAAATTGTTTATATCGATTTTCATTTTGGCTGGCTACGTGTACGCCCGAGATGTTTTATCTCTAGCGTGACTCTCCAGGAGTGAAAAACGGTTTAAGGGAACGAGGGTAAGGGTGATATTGGTATAAAGAGCGAACTACTATGGGGGTGGAGGGTTAAGCAGTCTAGCTGGGCCATAGAGAACAGAGACTGGACTTGTCAGCTTAGAATTATGCCGTTAATGCAGTTTAATGTTAGGCTGAGGTTTTGACTTAGGTGAATTCAAAATTTATCAGTGTTATGTAAGAAGACAAATATACCAGATACTAAATCCTATTATAGCATTTATAATAAAACTACAGGTGCACGATCATCAAAACTAAGCGAGAGGTTTTTATACGGCTGTTAAAACAACTTTCGCCCCCGGAAAAAGCGCACTTATGTACCAATTTATACACATCTACAAGAGTTATAAACGAAGATAAACTGAAAGAAACGTATAAACAAGTCCCAGGATGGAGTGCAAGGGTAAAACTCGAAATAGCATAAGAAGGAGGTTAGGTTAAACTTGGAAATGCTACAGACTCGCAATAAAAAACGCATGACCCTATACGGAGTTTATAACAAACGAATGGAGTTGTAAACTCGTGCTATACATGAAAGATGACATGCTAGCAGAAGAGGTGACGAGGAAAGAGTGTAAAGGAAACATTTTCACAAGGTTACAAATGCCAATAAATGCGAGTTTTTACTGCCCGGGTCGCAAATAACGCACGCATCGACTAACACATATTAATTTCATATTATGCCTTTTGTGAATTCTATATGAATGCTCCTCATACATATGCATGTGTGAACTTATATAGCGCATATTTAAAAGGAGCAAAACAACAGCTGCTGCTGCTGTAGCAGTGGCAATTGCACCATTGCTAGATATCATTATCACTTCCCTAACGGAAATAGCACATAATTTCAACATTTTTTCCTGATATGTGTATTGTTTTCGTCTCTAATCTATATTTTTCACTAGATAAGTCATAGTAATTTAATTGCACGCATATTGATTAGACAAGGTCATAACACTGATATTTAATTAACGATATCATCAGTTTGGACAAAATTGAATGTTGTTTTTTGTTTGAACAAATCATCGACCCATTCGCAAATTATAAGTTATTATTAGGATCGTCAGACTATGTAAAGACAACTAGCAGTGAGCAACAAGCTAGTAGTAAGTATCTAGCATTCTGGACTAGAGCTGCTTTGGCTGGCTTAATGCTTATTTAATTATTTCATGCCTTGGCTAACAGCTAACATGATTTTAAACGCTTCCCGTTTGCGACGAAAAAGGCTTGCATGCAGAGGCACGGCGCAAGGCAAGCCAGCAAAAGCAAATTAATTATTTATACGATGTATGAATTATACGAACACCAGAACACAAAATGCTCGTCGGATAATGTAAAATGTAACAAAATGTGCGTGCAAAGAAACGAGCATTGTACAAAACACTCGCTCATCTAATTCAAACAACACATCAACATACAATAAACATAATCCAAACAAAATATGATTATTATAATGGTACATTAGTATATTAAGGAAGCACACAACTAAAAAAAAAACAGAATCCAGCGATTTTTCCAAATTTATTTATTCCCTGGGTGGAACCACGTACTGACAAATTGAACAACAAAATAATTAAGCAAAAACACTTGTCGCAATTAAAGCTAAAGTGTGTTGTTTCGTGGGGAGCAAGGCGCAATGCGCCAATTATCACATTGACCTGGCGCGTCGGGTAATTATCGAACTGGTAAAAAAGACAGCGTTTAAGTCAGTAATTTATTTCGATTACGCCACAAGAAAAACGGATGGGGTCGAGTATATTTACCGCATGCGCGACACTGTATCGAAGCATGAACTAGCCAAAAGCCAAGAAAGTTTAAAAACGCGCTTTTTCAACCTGCATTCGATGCGTTGGGCTTAAGAAAAACAAGAAGATAATTACACGCGATGAGAGTCGTCGTCGTCGTCGTCGGATCGAAACGAAAGACTCAAGACCCAGGTGCAAAGCACAGTCATAAAACATGTCGAGAGACAAAATGTGTTTCCTACTATTTTTCTTCATGGTTTGTTGTATTGTTTCTTGTCTTCTCGTTATTGTCTCTTCTAATAAGAAAAATGGTTTGTAAGAGTCTCTAATTCATTGCTACTTGTATTTCTTATTTTTCTATCTTTCAGGTATATCTTCTACTTTAGGGTAAATCTACCTGGTACCCTACCTTTAGAGTTTAGAGGTAAGTTAATAGAAGAATATCTGATTTACAAAAAAAAACCTGTTTGGAAAAGAAAAGGTCAAGAAATAAATTCGAAAATGAATGGTGGTCCGCTAAAATGCAGGTAGGAATATGTATAACATGTTTATTTTCAGCACCCAATGCATTTTTTTAATAAATATTCTGTTATAGTAAAGCATTCACACTCTTATTCAAGCAGAGTTAATTTATATTCTAATTAATATTTCGATTATAAATTCGTTCTAGCATTGAAATTGAAATAATCACATGAATCCTATGTATCAAACGCATGTTGAAGTATTGACTGTAATGATCCAATTATGTGGCGGCGCTGCGTCAATTTATTTAAATTAATCGACTGAGCTAGCTTTATTAAAATTTTATTGCAACACCAACAACAACGACTAATACCTAGTTGTAATCTCAGTTAGCTAGCCAATGT
>JASKGN010021554.1:0-14842 GCA_030556245.1 Falagria sp. GC000072 | reverse complement strand
GTGTAACTTTATAGGAACAAGTTGTTATTATCCTTGGGCATGTAGAGTGAGTGGTAATTACAGCCCAAAAAGGTCGAATGGAGGAAAGAGCGATAGCGTAGAAAACGGAAAAGGAAGCAAGAGCTGGGCAACGGGCAGTGGACACAATTTCCGGATGGAGGCACGACTCGCATTCGTTCAGGCGAGATATATCTGCGATTCCGCCACCTACCTACCCTCACGAACGCAATCTAGGATGACCAATGGCTAGCGGATCCGGTCTAATGTGTCTCCAGACCGGCATTCATCACACCGGAGAGTTTCTGGGCTTCATCAGCTCAGGATGAACTTCCACGACCCACACCCTCTAAACTAAATCTTTAATATTAAACTTTGATGTCAGGGGTTGTTACACTATGTTCATCCATGTGTTTGTTGGTGTGAGTTAACAACGGTTAACAACGACTTGCTGGGAATGGGATGAGTGCAGACTTCGAGAGGATCAAGACCAGGGATTAAAAGGAAGTAAAGTATGAAATGGACTTAAAACGCCAGGATTAAGAACTTTCAAAAGCTAAACGAACATTACAAAGTTCATGGCGATTTCACGCGTGGATTTACTTTACAAAACAATCGAAGACTTATTTACTTCGCTTTACTTATTAAGGAATATAAAGATAAGTGCAATTAAATCAAGAATTACGTCAAATTTTTAACTCGGACTTTAAAGTAACCGCGAAACGTCTGAAACTGACCATCAATCAAAGTGATAAATCAAACATTGAATAATTATTGTTTACACCAGTAGCGAATGGTTTTCGTCTAAAGTCACGTCGGCGCCTTTGGTGTTACATATTTTTCACCGCTTTCATGTAACTGATAAAGACCTACAAAACAATTGCAACCGTTTGAACTTCGTGTTTTTGACAGCTTTGATCTTCGTCGTGACCCGAGTCTACACGAATGGTATACGAAGATGTCTGCAAACAAATGGCTATCGTCATTCTAGTGAGATAACCTAGATTCCGGAATTTTAGTGTTAGTGTGATAGATTCCGGAATTTTAGTGTTTTTGTTGATAATTGTGCCTTCGCGTATTGGTGAACCGAACGTGAACATTACACGAATAATAATACAGGCGGTGTTGACGCAAATTCACCAACCGCGGAACAAAACCGAAATTACATCTCGCGTTTGGTTCGTTGTTTATTTTATTCGCTTTTAAACAAACAACGAGATAATTTTAGAATTGTGTTAGTGTTTATACCGGGTGAGTAAAACAATTAATTGTTTTAACTTAAGAACTTTTGAGTTTAAAAAAATATCTATTAGGTTAGATTTAGAATAATGTGTAGTAATTTTGAAGAATGGAGAATTGATATAGTGGTAGTACTGTTATTATCGATGTAATAACAAGGATGTTAAGACCGTTAGAGGTTAGATACAGACGCGTTTTCAGCCATTATGTGCCACAAGCACGTCTGCGCTATTACAACGCGCGTTTTCCGCCATTACATAGATCTAACTAAACTGAGTCTGTGTATCTTTATAGATTAGATAAACTTAAATGGACACTTATTGCAACTGAATCTTTAAACACAACGATGTCGGTTTGATCAATAAAATAAAGGAAACTGTAAATTTCCATCAATTATCATATCTTATTTATTTATTTCGAATTTCATAATTAATCAAGTGATCTGTGATTATTTTAAATTCCACAAGGTCAAAATAAATTAAAACTAGGATTTCTTTATATTCTATATGTACTTAAATAGTTACGGACCTTCTTTTCTTGACAATGAACGCGCATGTACGAATTTACGATAATCATGGCAGTCATAAAATGCAGCAAAAGCATTAATGCTCGTGACTGCAGGACGTAAGTTATCCTAACAAAGTTGTAATTTTTTGTTGCTTTCAAATTTCGCTCGTAATTTCCCCGCAGCGCACAATAAGCTCTTCTTCTTGGTTTTGCAAACAAACGACGGACGTTTCCATCGGTCGCGTGATTTATTTAATGTGAGCGTATAAAAGTAAATATGCATTCGAGAAGAGAGGATTATTGGCGCTTCTTCTTCTTGGAACGCATGCGCAGCTATTAATGCAAATATTAATATTTTAAAATTACGACCGTGCATATAATATCCATTTCTACTTACTTAGTTATTATCATTGCGCTGTGGAGGATCCAAATTCGTTCTTCTCGCAAATAAAAACTTTACCTTTTTTTGGCGCAAATAAAAACTTTACCTTTTTTGGAGCAAAAGGAGGTGGGAACCTTTTGAATGAAGCCATAAACACCGTGATTTATGCAAAATACAAAATACAAAGTATTATGCTAATGTCCAATGTCCATATACGCATGCGCAAAGCTTTTTTAAACATCTTCTCATTGTTAAGCTTTTTCCAATGGGGTAAACACATCGATAAATCCTCAGACAACTTCTTTTCCGTTAGCTGATTTTGTGTTTTGGTAATGTATTGCAAGTTGCCTATTATTTGATATTTACCTTTGGGCTGAATTTAGCTTAAACCGACACGAACGTGACATGTGTGCTAGCAAAACACACAGAAGAAGAGTTGAACTAGAGGAGCAAGTAGTAGAGGTAAAGTCAGAAATTCTATACCAATGCCGATGTCGGCGTTATCTCGCCGCACAATGCGCTGTGCCGCCGTCCCTTGTCGTTCTTCTACGCCTCCTACAACATTGCATTGCATTGTCGTTCGTGCCGTTGAATTTATTAATTAAAATTCCAAGACCGACTTTGCAACAACCAACCACCCTCTATTTCTATTTTCCATCATGCTCCAATCTCGCTCTGTCTTTGTCTCGCCATCTTTGTATTTCTTTTAATTTTGCTTGCTGCTTTTGTTTGTGTGGTTATGTCACTCATGTGTATAGCACAAGCTAATTTCTTTTTTACCCCAAGTATATACGTACTCATTTCTTTTTGCGTTCATATCTTTAAGGGTGTTTTGAACAAGAGCACGAAATTGATATGATTTGATAAGCCAAGCCTTGTTAAGTAAACCAATTAAAAAAATTACCAAGTTGGTTTGGGTTTTTCTTTGTAGAAATGTGGTGGGGATATGAATTTCGTAGAATTCCTGGTAATTCAAATTGACATTCAGCATAAATGGGAGAATCCATAGATTCCCACTCATCAAGTTAACTTTAGACATGTAACATTAGCATTAGCATTACATTCCATATTCAATCACTTTACTCACCCCTTTTCGTATTCTCTAGCTTATAGGTTATGTATATTATGTTATTGGGGATATTACTACATATATACAGTTGGCAATTCTCCATTCAAGCAATTGAGGTTAGTTTATCTACAGTTGGCAATACTTTATTCATATATAAGTGAGGTTAAATTTTGTTAGGTTCAACTTATAAGCAAATTTTAATAATATTATAAGTCCCAATTTGATTTATAGGTTTTTTATGATCAACAGACCTTGGAGCACCTGCAAAAAGGGGTCCGGATAAAACACATTTCAATATTGAAAATTGCGTCGCCCGCAGTCATAAATAACATCTTCGAGGCGCGCACGAAGAGGAGTTATCCTCACGCATTTTTCTACACTGCTAGGTAAGTGAGACTCTTTTTTTGATTAATAATAAATTCCCTCAATTTCATGATCATGTCGGGCTTCACTTATTAAGTTTAAGTTACATAATTGCATCACCTAAGGATACAAATCAATAGGATTGAGAATGAAAATTGTACATATTCAAATTTTGAATTTACGCATGCGCAAATAAGTGATACAGACTCATTTATTCCCATGCATTCAAAACATATTCAAATATTTAGTAACTCCATCTATCTAGTAATTTAAAATTGTCATATTATGATTACATGTTCAATATGCAGTCCGTGTTTTAAATAACCTTATGATGATTTCATATTCAGTCCGTGCAAAAAATATATACACATACATATTCAAATTTCGAATTTACGCATGCGCTCTCATTAGATGCGCAAATAAGTGATGCAGACTCATTTATTCCCATCTCAATTTCGAGCGCGATTCTTACGCCGTCGTGATAGATTAGTCTCCTCAGTGGGTTCTTTCTTCGTCGACGTTGCGCCGCATCCATCACGGCCACGTTAAGCCTCTAAACTACTTAGCATTATTTATAATATCCGCATAGTACAACACTATACTCATCGTTGCAGTCGAGTGTTGATGCTTGCTAATTTCGTCACGTTGATATAAATGAAATTGCTGAATTTATCAAATTCATTTCTCTCTTTCCTTTCTCGCCATGCGTTGGATATGTCATTGGATATCTGTATTTTATGGTGTATGCAACCAAACTAGCATGACTAGACATAGAATTAATATTAATTTTCTTGGAATTTAAGAAGAAAACTAAAAGTGAGGTTATAATTTAACATGGTTGTTAATAATTAAATGGACACTTTATTATGCCACGGCGCCGGCGTCCGAAGACATAAGATGGAAAATTTATGAGGTTATTCTTAGGATACTTTCTAGATATAACCTCACTTTACTTCCAAGTTTTATTCTTCTGGAATTATATCACTTTTACTAGAAATAAAAGGAACTATAATGTAAGAAGGGAAATATAACTCGAGATTCTTTGATATGTTACATCACTTAAGACTAAGATACTTACTTTTAACTTACAACTTTGTATTAAGAACACAACTTGGAGTTAGTTTAAAAGTTGTCATCTCAGTAAATCCACAACTTTATTATTGTCATAGAAAGTTGCATGCTTTTAATATATGCAACCAAATATACACAGCATACGATAAGTTAGTATTTCGTTTCGTTTCCTAGCCTCAATTAATTTTTAACTTTTGATTACAAGAGAAACTCCAATTCATTTTAATCCACAACGCGTTGTTTGTATATAAATTGCTTTTTTATTAATTAACCTCTTTACGAAGTTTTGGTTTGTAATTTGGTTTTGGCCCGAAATTAATTTTTAATTTTCGACTTTGTTTCAAAAGTTGTTAGCGCCATGGCCAGAAGCATCTAATTGCTTTTTTCTTTTTTTAATTAGCCGACCAGAGGCGCTACAAACTTAAATTTACGCTCTCGCAGCCTTAGGCAAAGAGATCCATCCATCGATTTACTTGGTTACTAATCTAAATATTTTTTTGGATATCTTTGTGTCACAACAGGGGGTCTCGACATTTAGAATCTTCATTAAAATTCTATTGATGATAGTTTATCTATGAATAAATTAAAATTAACCTACAATTAGAAATTTGTGTGTAAAAACAAAAGAAAAATTGAAGATGAAAGCATGTGCAATATTGTTAACACTTAAATCCCGTTAGCATAAATATCTAAATAGTTAGCTAACTTCAACATTAATTATGCAAAATATCTGCCTTTGACTCCGTTCGTTTACTGTAAAAAAACGTGTAAAAGTGTATAATGTTTCATTAAGCTATTTCTAAGCGAAAATCCATTACTTAATGACTTTCGAGATCTTAGATCTATGCATTTCAATGACGACGTCTCGCATTTTAGTGTGCACCAGTCACCGTTGCATTTTTACTAAGGTACGTTAAGTGCCTCCGCGTTTTGATGTACGAGTGTGTCGAGTACCTCGTGCATTTTAATTGCCGACATGATGAATAATTAATAATACGAGGTCCAAGACCACAGGCGTATTTTACAACATCGACTTTTAACTTTAACTTAATATATCCTCACCTTATGCCATATGTTCAATATACAGTCCGTGTATTAAAAATAATTCGTACGATTGCCATCAGGTGGGATTACATCATTGAAATCCGGATTACATGTTCAATATGCAGTCCGTGCATTTAAAATAAATCGCGTTACGTTTAATATACAGTCCGTGCATTGAAAATATGTCGTAGATTTACATCATGTTTAATATGCAGTCCGTGCATTATAAACTTCACGCCATACTATGCGATAATTTTATATACAGTCCGTGCATGATAATAATACGTATAATCACCACTAGATGCCATTCCTTCGAATTCTTCCAATTGAAATCAAGAAATGGTCAAATTTAATAAGAGCAAAACATACTCGGAGCAGACGTATCAGTAAATCATTACAGAAATTGTCCATTTATTTACGTTCGCTTTCTTTCTTCCATTCCCTTTGGAAGTTTTCCCCATTTCCCATCGTGCTTTGCTTCCCAACATCAATTTGCGGTATGGCTCTCTCCCGAACTAGACTCCACTCTAACGTGTAAGTGCAAGATGTTGTTCCATTGGGCGAGCGCGCCAGTAAATAAAGCGCTCGATGCCGTTTTTCCAGCGCGCGAGAGCGCTTTCTGGCTTTTATCCTCCCTTGAAGAAAAACTCGCGCGTGTGTATGTATAAAACAAGCGGCGTATCCACTGCCGATGCCGCTCCAAGGAAAAGGACGAGGCGGCGGCACTCGGCGAATACAAATCAATGGATGGAAGTTTTCCAATCCATTTCGTCGGTCCCGACGGGACGTCGGCATTAACCGAGTGCACCGGGGCCTACTCCTCTCCTGCACGTAGACAACCCGTCGAGAGATGCGTGGAGGAACGCACCCGGATCTACAAATTCACCTGAGTTTAGTTGCCTTTTCTATATAGAGTTAGTTACTATATATAGTGTGAGATAATTACTGATAGAGGGCGTCGCGTCGCATCGAGATAGGATGAGTTTATGCAAATGGAGTAATTATCACTTCTAATGGGAAATTTAAAAATTCAAATTGGTAATACGCAATTTTCCCCTAACGACGTTCTGAGCCTAAGTAATTTATTATAATAAGACGAGTTGCGGTCGCGTAATTGCGCATTAAAGTGAAGAAAACCCCATAATGACGTCGCCTCCTTCAGCATGCCAGTTTCAGGAAAAAGCTTAGGATTCGCTTTTCTCTCTGACCCTGCAATATTCAGCATAGTGGTTAATTAGAAAAATGTGGCTTGAAAATAAACTCGCTAATCAGCTCAGTCGTAATATTCGACAACACGTACAACATTTAAGAATTATTTGGGGTGGAAGTGGAAGAAGGTGGGGTGGGGGAAACAGGGAAGTGTATCACTGCAACCATCCATACATCACACAGGCGTGTATAAAATAATTACACTGTTCCCCTTTAATGCAATATCTCTCTGCGTGCGGCGCGCTCGCGATTAAGGGCCTGTCAAAAACAGAGAAATTCATTTTTTCGTATTCTTTCTTTAATTCCTTTTTTATCAGCATCGCCGCATTCATTTGCCCTACCCACTCATCCCAACATTTTTTCCTCTCGCCAAAATTTTTTTTTCTTTTGGGTTCGGAGTGCTTACTCGTGGCTTGGCCTTTTTCTTCTTCATTCGTTTCTTCCGGTTGTTTCTTCAACTTAAAGCCGACATCACCCTTTCTTCTAAAAAAATATTTAAAAATTTACTAACTCCATCTATCTAGAAATTTGTAATTTTTATCTGTTCAATATGCAGTCTGTGCATTAAAAATAAACCTCACTTCACAGCATGGCGTGATTTCATTTACAGTCCGTTCAAAAAATATTTAAAAATTTACTAACTCCATCTATTAAGTAAATTGTAAAATTTACATGTTCAATATGCAGTCCGTGCATTAAAAATAAATCACCCCACAGCATGACGTAATTTCATCGACAGTCCGTGTAAAAAATTTACTAACTCCATCAATCTAGTAATTTGAAATTGTCACATTATGATTACATGTTCAATATGCAGTCCGTGCATTAAAAATAAACCTCTCCTCACACAATGCTACGCGATGATTTTATATACAGTCCGTGCAAAAAAATATTCAAAATCTTACCAACTCCATCTATCCAGTAATTTGTAATTTTCACATTGGTCAGTGTTCATAAAAGCAAGCAGTAAAAACGTGTGAGATAAAGAGCAGAGCGAGGGAGGAGGAAAGTGTCCTCTCGCAAGTCCAGATTAGAAACGTTACAATCGTCGGGAACGAATATTTTGGATTTACTTTAATGTCCGCGCATTAATCATCGGCTAGCTAGGTGGATAGCGAAGGCGAGAGAACGGCGGCGGGCATTCCCTATCTTTAATCCCCAGTAATCAGATTAGCTCGGATTGGGACGCTTTATTTAAGCGATGTGCGAGCGATAGCAGCGCCCCTTGTTCGGCAGACCTTACGTCGGTAGCGCAGACAATTAGATACCGGCCTGAATATTAAACCCGCCATGCTGCTTCGCCGATAAGTTAGGTTATTTGCATTCGGTAATGGCGGGACGACGTGCATTCGTTATGCGATTATCAAACGAGACGATGCGACGACGATTCTTCTTTCTCTCGTTTGTGGAAATTTATTATTTCTATAATCATAATTTACTTTCTTTTTCTTAGGTTAGGTTAAGTTGTTACTTAAACGTGTAGAACTTGTAGGGCGGAGGCACATCACTAAATTATTGATAAAATTGAGAAGTGGAAATGTTCCTCGGGGTTGTTCAATGCCCGCGAGACTTTTAATAAAATAAAAAGCGGTAGACAAGCGATAGAGGAGGCGGCATGCCAAACTGACTGACGGTCGAATGCATATTTCAAGACATTGTTAACCTTTACGGTCGTAGTGTGAATTATTAATGTTAGTTCCAGCATCGATACGATCGGTCTATCCCCACCCCTTTTTGTTCTTCTTTACTTACCACCCCAGATCTAAGAATTTATTTCGAAATTATGTGGGAATAAGACAAGTGGGCATGCGCAGTTGCGGTTTTAATTGACTAATGTAACTATTATTGGGAATCGGTACATAAAGCAGGAAGCTTATTATTATAACTGAAGTAATGGTTACAGGTATATTATGCTGGGAACAATGCACAATGCGAGGATGAGATTGTTGTAAAGGTGATTTTCGTTTGTTTGTACTTTGTAAGTGGCTAAATTAAGCGTGAAATGCGTAAAATTGGAGATTTTATGTTATATTGTTTAAACACTGCTTGTGCGGGTTGCTGATTTATTCAAGCGTCGACTTTTCCGTTGTCACAGCGTTAAAATTTCTAAATTAAACTTTGTGAGTGGATATAAAAGTCAACAATATTGATGTATTGCTATTTAAATTAGAAAACATAACCTCACTTATAAACTATCCAAACTAACGACATTTAGATTTTAATATTTTCTATAGCTCTTAGCTATATAAATAAGTTATCATAATAATTGACTAACTAACTTTATAAAAGTGCAAAGTTTTAGTATTTCGCTGATTAGCCTGAGCCTTGAGCGTCGTCGACATATCAACTTTGCATTTTTGCCATTCAGATCGCGAACGAATGATAATAGTGCCATACGCTTCGTACGTTTTCATCCTGCAGGTTCACATACAAGGTGTTCAAAACGTCATAATCCTGAATGCACTTAGTCTAATCGTACGCAAGGTTTTGCGAGGTCATTCAGTACGAATGAATAATTCGCCTGTTCGTTTCGCGATTATGCGGTTGGAACTCGTTCCGTGTGGCGTTCCAGTATCGCCGAGTATGCAACGCAATATACGAACCTAATACGAATTACTGGTTCGCTTGTTGTTTAATTATATTCAGGGAATTTCATGGTTGCATTTACATTTTTAATTGCGTTATTTATTGATCAGATAACCTCTCGCAACTTTACGCTGCGAAATTAGTCGGCGGCCATTTTGTTTCGCCAAGTTTAAGCGAAAAAGTTGCCTGTTTTGAGTATTCACACGTGAATTCAGAAGATGGATAAGCACATCATGCATGTGTCATTTGCGCTCCATTCGAACTTTGACTTCGGGCGTTATCGTTCTAATGACACTTGCACTTCATTGCACCGCCCCCCAACTAGCAACACAATGGCATACGCTTAGAAAATTTGATGGTTATTTTAATAAAATTTGAGCTTAAAGCGATGCATCTTCTTTCTGCTGAGAAAGCTAAAAGCTTGAGAGTTACGAGTAAACCACCTGGGTAATTTCAAGCTTAACTCTCGCATCGCAAGCACTGATATTATCCAATTACGAAATTCCGATTCGTGATCGTTGGATGCGTTCATATTTAATGTCCAGTCAAGCTCGATTCCATTCTCATCATCAGCCACAACGAATCGCCGATGGTTAACTTTGACCTTTTTTCTTTTGATAATATTTTTGACCTTCAACTGAGGTTATATCAAAACACTTACACCTAGCTTAGGAAAATAGAAGCTAGAAGTTCATAACCTCACTTACTACATCAAAAACGACAAGTGTCGTTGTCATTATGAATATATGCGACTACACACTCGTCTAATGAAACTAATTAGTTTATGGTTGTTTATAAGGGTTGCATAGTATTGAAGGAGGGAGTCTTTCGTGCTTGTGTAATAGTTTCAGTTGTTTGGTGTAATATTGTATAAAAGCAATTACGCGTCCCCTTAAATCTTCGCTCGTTGCTCCTGCTCCATGCAAGGGATGATGATGGGAACATTGGGAATGCTATTCCGGCATTACTATGACCGCCAACAGAACGAACGGGGATGAGAATATTGAGTGAGCGAATGTGGAAGGTCACCGGTGGCAGGCGCTACTCTCGTTTATTGCACTTGCCGCCCCTGATGCTAACACCACTCGAATCACTCGGCGACAGTTGCTCGCGTTATTAGTTAATCAAAACTAATATGTCGTCAAGGGGGCTCTCTAAACCCTTATAATTATGCAACCAGATTTTCAATCAACTTAACAACTTACAACGTTTCTGAAATTTGAAATTTTATATTTCCGAAAAGGAAAATTTCAAGTGGTATTTGAATTTATTCGGAACGCTTGGAAATGTGGTTGGAATCGAGGAGAGAAAACGCAGAAGCGAGCAAGCAGCTGGAAAAGGCATCGAATGGAAAACGCGGAAAGCCGTTCGACCGGAAACTTAATTATATTGGATATTTCGAAGTCGATGTGAGCTGCCTTCAGCAGTGGCGCCTTGCGGGGGGATTCGCAGTCACATCCGCGGGAGCCCTTCTGATCGATGGCCGCCGGCCCGCCATCTCATTACTTCGCTCCCGAATAAATCAATTTATCGCCCCGGAGCACCGCTGCTGTTCCTGCTTGCTTTTCGTTCCTTTCTAATTTTCTCTTTTCCATTTGATGAGTCTTCACTAGCGCCATCTTATCTCTGTAAGATTATGGCGCCGCGCCATCTACGATTTGATGAGGTTGAAGTTATAAAATAAAGCGGAATGAAATAAAGACGTTCAACGAGTGTGTAAGTATCGAATTCATTCGGTTTGTTTTATTATTATTCGGTGGCGTTTTATTGATTCCGACGTAGTAATCGAAGAAGTAATACGATAGCAAAGAACAAATCAGTGGCGCTACGGAGAATTTAAGAACTATTTGCGTAGCGTCATAAAAGCCCAAGTATTTGACATAGGTCAGGAGAGATTTTGTATTTTTATACGCGCACGCGGCGAAACGAATCGTAAAATTTACATAAAACAACATGTTCGCCCTGTCGTTGCTTACTCTCGTTTTTTACGACGGCCTTCTTGCGAGAAGCACGTCCATAAACATAAAACGTACTGCGACTACCATTGTCACGAAGCAAATCAGTTGTTTAACCTAATCTAACACATTTAAAATAATCCAGAGGATCTTTCGGGAAATAGGTTAAACACTAAGAGACATAACCTAATCTATGAACTATTGTCGAATTTGTGGCGAAGCGATGATTGTAAAGAGGTGTAAGAAGGAAAACGCACGAACAACGACGAGCGAAGTGTATAACGGAGTGTGTGCGGCAGGGGTCCGCCGGCGGCGAAGTCGTTTCCATGGCATCAGAGCCGCCCCCGGACAGTGACAAATGACAGACAAAGGGTGACTGGGACGCTCGTTTTACATATGCAGCGACACCCATTTGTCTGCCGTCACGCCGGAGAGCGTCCCTTCGTTTCTGCGCGCAGGACCACCGTAAATCCCTTGCAAACAATGATCAATTTGATTGTGTTGCTTTTGCTCCGACTGACGAAATGATGAAGATGAAATTACACCGCACACTTATTTATTTAGTTGCTTTGAGAACTTCCCGTCGATAGATGGCGATCGAGAAACAAGACGTCTCGATGAGTTTAACGGTTGAAAAAAGTGACACGTTTGATTACGGACATAAATTGCTCGCAACGAAACAATCCATTGTTGTGCCAGTGGTCTTCGGCTAGTAAAACGAGTCGTGTTATTACAAACATCGCTTGGCCAATGCGCATGCACTTATTCAAGCGTGGCGAAAAAATATGCGCGCCAATCGAACACGATACCATAAAATAAATTCTGCGTTGGCACGTTCGTAAATATTATGTTGCGTTTTAATTAAGAATTGTTATTGGATTTTATTTACTTGTGGCGCCACCTATTACCCTATAACTTTAGAAGTATTAGATTTTTGATAGAGAATTGTTGATGGTCACTTGAATAGGTTATATATAGGTTATGTTAGTTTAGGGACACACAACTTACGAGGGTTAGTCGATGTGTGTATGTGAGTGTGTGGGGCAGTACAACACTAATGGCGTATATAAAACTTGAAGCGCACCATAAATCTAAATCTTGACTCGTTACTGCTGGTCGCTTGCTGCGGCAACTTTGCTTCTTTACTCTCCGCACAGTCGGAGATGTCAGAGAGATGTTGTTGTGGCTGCTGCCGTTGATGTCAGTTGGGCGTTATACCGTTAGGTAACGCAACATCATTATCAACAATACCAGAACAACATTTTTCCTATCAAAGCTATAACCTACAAATTTAAAATTGACAGCTGTCAAAAGTAACCTAGCGCATATATATAAAAAAAGCGCCGATTGATTTTATAGGGTAATTCACGCATCGGTTATGGGACTGTTAAAAACATCGGCGTCCGGTATTCGTATTCTCACGTGCGATATCTTCCTTACACCTGCGTTACAAACATTATTAGCTTCAACTTCCCATCACGTCTTCTTATCTCGATCCTATTTATCTTTTGATATCAATGGGAAGTCGGAAGCGACACGTGCTGAACAGAGTCAAGTGGCTCAATGCGATATGTGCGCTTTTACGGCACAATAACGGCCGACGAAAGTGGGTTATTAAATATTTTATGAAGCATAAATGCAACAGCATCCCGCGTGTCTGTTGCTGTGTTTAGATTTACTTTCGGGAGATGTACCCAGCGCCATCTGTCTGAGGTGTGCTCAATTTATATCTTAGCTATGAGAAATAATTTTCGGATTGTTAGGTTAAGTTTTATTATTATTTTCATAACCTCAATTGTAAACTACTAAAATTCAAAAAATAACGGTTTTTTTTGAAACAACATAAAAATTGTGTAGAATTATAAAGGGTGAACACAGAGAGAAGCAAAAAAAAATAGAAAAGGGAGTTTTATAAAATATAAAATTTATGTTCAATTATAGAAAGTAATATTTCTGAACACCGCGCACACCCTTTTCCTGGCTCGGGGTTGGCGTTCGACGGGAGCGAATGTCTTTCGCTCGCTTTTGGCTCTGCGATAGAATGTTGTCGGCGGTGGATAAAAATCGATGTCGTAGCGCAAGGCACCCCCGCACAGCTGCATGAGTGAAGCAATGTGTTGGTGTGCAAGTATACAAAAGATACGTTGCAGTGTGGGTGAGACCATTCCGCCCCGGCATGCAGCGATCGCCGGCCCCGTTCGTTGCCCGAGTGCGCTCTCGGCACCACCGTAATGAAAACAAGAGCAATGAGCGAGAGCCGGTTCGGCGGACTATATTCGTGCAGCCAGCGCAAATAAAGAATCTCGGAACGAAATAATGAAAAGTAAAAAAGCGAACGGAGCCCGAACGGAAATAGAAAAATAGAAGAGCGGAGACGTCGAAGAGACGCGCACAACATATCATTCAATAACGTCTTCTATTTTTAGTCGAGCTGCGTTCGGGGGCCAACAACGCGGCGTTTTTGTTTCGTTTTTGAAGAAATGGAGGATTTCATATTTTACGATTGAGTTTTTTCGAGAAAGTAGTTTCGCGTGCGAGGCGAGAAGTATAACTTTGCACCTATCGCACCACCACTTTTCGAGGTGGTTCGGCATTGTTTCATCCATTTTAGGTGAATATAATTATTTCCGATCACGGCATATCGTGCCATTCGCTTGGACTAGACCAATAGTCATTAGCCAACAAGCCATTACGAACAGGTACGGGCTCGATGGCCATTGCACGAAGAGTAACTACACTTTGGGCTCCATACTAAACGCGTTTCATAAGTAATACCTATGTGGATGCACGTCTTCGTTCCTCGTTCCTGCAACACAAACTCACACCTATTACAGAGCATCATACACCATCAGTATAAACACTGTACCGTGCATGCGTGGCTTTACTTCTTTCTTTTGCTGCGAGTGCACTACGTGAGGTGGTACACCGAGAGATAATGAACGGTTGCCATTTCTGACTCTCGGGGTTGCACGTACCTTACCATTAAAATCTAAATCTCCATACTTATATATACCATACATATCTTTACGAAACTATGTTACATGCTACGTTGCTGTATGCAAAGAAACAAATGAAGAAATAAATATGCCATGATATTCATATCGTAAAGTCTAAATTTTGGTCAAATTTCAAAATAGTGCCAGAGAAAAATTTCAAGTTGGAAAATCTTCCAATACCTTCTAAGATCATAACCTACTATAAAGGAATCTTTAAATTTTATTTTTAGTCCTTAAAACTCAATTTTTATCAAAAAAAAACTCTCGGTATTGAACAAAATCTATAGATAAGTACAGAAAAATACGTTGTTTGGTGCTTGACATTAGTAATAGGTATAGCCTTGATATTTGTTGGTTTTGGCAAGCAAATGACTTTGCAAGGATCACGTAGGGAACACGCGCAAGAGACTTGTTTATGCGTTCG
>JASKGN010021526.1:0-11355 GCA_030556245.1 Falagria sp. GC000072 | reverse complement strand
TTGTTCGTTCGATTCATAGGCGGTTTTTAATGTTAAGTAATTAGATAGTACGAATATAAATTGACAGCAAGTCAAACTAAGGTACTAAATTAAACTATCTCTTAGTAACAGAGCACGTTTTATAGGCAATCATATATTAAATTTAAAATTGTTGTAAAAAGTTATGTTACGGTTTTATTAAAATTATTATTAAATAAAGTAAAAGGTGCTTGGACAATAAGCTAGCATATTTCAATCGGTTAAAATTTAATAAACGACTTACTTATTTGCTTAGGTATAATAGCACCGAGTAATTATTATTCATATCTTTCGAATAATATATATGCAATTTATTTTTATTGCTAATTTTATAAAAAAAATATATATATTACGGTTAACTAAAGGCAATGAAGAATTTTTGCAAAAATGTTAAGTAAAGTGCAGGTTCACATAAAATTGTAGCAATTTTCAATTATGCTTTAGCAAATATGCTTTAGAAAAATTTAATTGGTAATAAACTAGAATAAATATAATATAAAATCTAACAAAATTTTACATTTCGGTATATAAATCACGTCTGTCCATTAAACTAAGTACATAGATAAAACGCTTTTTGCATGGAATAAATTGCATAAACTATAAAATCTTTAACGATGTCGGCAGTGTCTCATTGTCGGTACAAGAAGGTTGATCGTTGTTCGTTCCTTTACCCAATGTACATAATTTCATATGCATCGTATGTGCAACATTCATGTGCATTTATATTCGCTTAACAAGCTAACTTATGTACATGACACTTTGCACGTTGCTCATTTAAAGGTGAAGTTCAATGTGAAAATGTAATAATAACGAGTTTGGATTTTTACTACATCGATCTATAAAATTTAATTTACTACTTTGAAAAATTGTAATTAAATTTTTAAAACTTTGTATCTTTTTGAAATTTAGAAATTTTTAACTTTTATTAGTTAGACCAGGGAAACAAAATTACTAGGTATTAGTTTAAATAATTAAAATAGATAAACATATGGAGGTTTTGCAAGGCGAATGAAAACAAATTAACAAGGATAATCCCAACTAGGATAAAAGACCCGCATTGAGCAATATATGGCCTTACGATTCTTTAACGAAATCGAAACCTTTGTATTCAGTTTACTATTTATGTTGCTACCATGAACATAGAATGAATGACTATAATATTCACTATTGTTTTTAATAATTAAGCTTATGAATTAAAACTATTCTTACATATTAATTACGATGAGAAATATTTTTCAAAATTTGCAAGGATCGCTTTAAAATTTCAATCGAAAATTTCAATTCAAAAAAAAGTTCATTGATTTTTAATTATTTAATTAATTAATTGGTATTCATATCCTCAGTCCACTGAAAATACAAATACCTTGACCAACAAACTAATGTCGTTCGTTGCGATTATGCAATTGTATAATAAAAAATTAAACTACTGGTAGTCATAGGTATGCTACACACGCTAATTTCATATTAATTTTTCAACCAGTACTTATTTTATTTTTCTCTTTGTTTTATTTTTCTTTTAAACATTCATAATTTAGATAAAGAAACACAGTGTATTTTTTTAAATTCGCCAGGCATTTATCTAATTTATTTTTTGTATTTGTATATATTAGTCTCATCTTTAATTGAATTTCAATTATTTCTATTTTATATACGTTTCACTAAAAATTCTTCGTGTTAATTATGGCCTTGCAAGGTCACCGTCTATTTCAATTTTATTGCTCACCAGTCTAATTTCCATCTATTTTTATCTGTTATCTGTGGTTTTTAATAATCGATGAAATTTTAATTTTTACAAATTGAAAAGTAAAGTAACAAAGTAATTGTATAGAAAAATAAGTAGATAAATCAACCGCAGACATAAGTTATAATGCTTTAATTAATATTATTATCAACATAATTAACCGCAAACTTTGAAAAAGACAAAATTTATTAGTTTAAAAGTAATAATTATTCAATAAATTTACCACTGAATGCATCATTTAAAATAAATACTATATCAATTTTTTCCCCAAAAAATATCAAAAAATTTAATTTAATTATATAACATTTCAAATTAAATTTAAAATAAACTCCAATTAAATTTCTAATTTTTTGATTTATAACTAGAAATTTGTTGCAATTTCATATATTAATTAGCAAATCTGTAATTTAAATAAAATCAACCGGTAATACCGATTTCTAATTTCCTAATTAACTCGTATTTAATTTTACTTCCAATAAAATTAAAAATTATTAATTAACTTAAGTTTTACTTACGCTAGTATTGGAAACGTTATAGGTTTTCCCTTCCGTCATAATTGCTCTGCGAAATGATCACGCCAGCTGCTGAATTTTAAATTAATTTCGTAACCTCTGCGTTATCTTCCTTCTGCGAAATTCTATAAAATACACAGCGGCGTCCGTCAATTCAATGAAAAGCAATAATTCTAAATTAGCGAAACTCGCATTCAAACGAGGAAATTAATTCGCTCGATAGTATGGATAGTTTCTAGCACTTTGCGACCAAACACACCACTCTCTTCGAACTCTACGCGGATACTGATCGCAGCATCCTACCTCGCGATTGTTTAAATAGTTTCTTCGCGAAGTTACTCGCGCGTCCGCGAACTTGAGGAAGACTTGCGTGGACTTTACCACAAGTCTGAGACCGCGACTCGCGAGTTGTAGGCGACGACGCCGTCGAAGCCGCGCAAAACGGTGACGGTGACTTGACTACGGTAGCGGACGTGTTACGATGATGATGCCACGATTGTTCGGTAATTTTGTTATGGCATAATTTAAACAAACACATAATGCACTTATTGAAGTTTTTCGATGTTAATGATTATTAGATGAGCTAGGTATAGAAGAATTTGTTTTAACTTAAGTAAGTCATATGTTTCGTATTTATCATTCTTATTAGTTATTACTATCCTTTTCAAAAGTTTTGAGCCCTCTCTTTAATAGTTTATAAAATGAAAACTATCGGTCGGAAAATTATCATTCAAAACGCAATTGAAAGAGAAATTAATTCTACCATGTTCCCATATTAATTCTACCATGTTCCCATATGAAATTTTGTATTAAAAGCATATTTATTCTGTTTGAAAATTTATTCAAAAAAGCACTGATTTTGACACATATGTTTAGATCACTCGACTTTGTTAATTTATATCCCACCTTCTATTGGATAAAAATAATTCATTTTTTGATATGTTGCAAATAGTATTGTTCTGTATAGCATGCCAAAATTTCAAGTCTGAACTTTAATTAGTTTTCGTGTAATTAATTGAAACGTAGGAATACAATATCTCGAAAGATAATGCGAATATTTTAAAAATTTATTCACTGATATGTTTATATTAATAAATAATGAGTCAATTTCTTACTTACAATTTTCAAAATTATTATTGGAATAATAACTATTAATGTTTAAAGTTAAAAATAAAATGGTGCAATGTAATGTAATAAGCATTCAAATTGAGGGCTCAAAACTTTTGAAAAGTATAGTAGTAGATTGTTGTTTTGGATTAGAGGATTTGTAGCGGTGATAATTAGGATTTTTAATTTTTAATATTTGAAATAGTAAATAAATTAGGTAATGTAAATTGTTCTAAGTCTCTATTATATTTTGCTTGAGTTAATTTTGCATAATGACATACATGCAACTTTTTTTTTTTACAAAACCTCCAAGTAAGTGAAAAGTAATTAAAACTTTCAATTACTAACAAGGTGAAAACACAGCTGGATGTCACTTCATATAGTTAATAGTGTTTTGTCTTTTCCGTTTAGACATTTTTATTTTTCCTAAGACCATAAATCTTTTCTCTACTCTCAAGTTATTTACAACTTCGGTCATGATATCGGAACAACTTATTAATTAATTGATTAATTAACAAACACTTTTCTAGTTGTTCCTGTATTACAAATGTGACATACAAAGTAAAGTCTTATTAGATAAGGCTATAATACTTATTTATTTATTAACTTATTAATATTTCTTGTTACATTCATTGTTATAAGCATCTTAAGTTCTCATTCCATACAGCTTTTGATTAATTGTTTCGTGTTCATATTTATGAGCGTCTTAATTGAAATCCTCAGGAAAACCTGCACATTGGGAAGCTTTGTCGTTTGTTGCTTGTTGTTTGGTTGCAAGCGGAAACGTGTTCGTTAATGATCAATCGTTTTGTTGCTTTCTTTACTCGAATATTCATTATGACTTATGAATAATGCTAAAGTTTAAGGTTTTAACTGCTTTTCTTGCATTGATGACGTCTTATGTCCGGTAGGGCTAATTATTTTTTAACAAGTTACATATTAGTACTCGTAGTTAATTAATTATTTATGTTTTGTTTGTCTATAGTCATGTTTCGGGAATTACCAAATATGTTTCGATGAATTTATTAATTTATTAGTTTATAGAAGATGAGTAAATATTAAAAATTAATTGAAATTTGTTTATATGAATTTTTATAATTATTAAAATTTTAGTTATAAACAAATAATTTAAAATCGAATTAATAAATTCCAGATTTTATAGCTTATTAGTTTAATTATGGATTCGATATTGATATATGGCGATAAATAAGTTTCACGCTGATAAATAAAAATTCAATATGATAATTTAAAAGTTAAAATTGTGTTTAAGACAAGAAGAAGTTTGAATTTTTGGCAATGGCGCCATCCTTAAAAATATTTTATTTCTCAATTATAAGTTTCGTCGAATTTCATTATTTTATATTTATATTCGTTGACTTGCAAAACCGTTAACAATTAATTAGACAATCATTAATAATATTTTGTTTACAAAATGCCATAGAGTTTACGACCGCATTCCAACTAAACAAACTCGTGCATTACATTTTCTACATATAAAAACCGAGCATCTTCGAGAAATGTTGTCTTGGTAGTTAATTTTGTTGAGCGTTACACTAGTTGGTGACATTGAACGCCAAGAAGTTATTTTCGTTATTTGTTTTTGATTATCTACAGTGAGGTATTCTTAGTTTACATTCTAAATTCAAAATAAGAAGGCCATAATATAGTGAGTCAGGTTGTTGTAAAATTTTTCTTGTTAAAGTTTTAACAAGTTTTACTTCTGTTGAACTGAAGACGAGTCATCATCATGGTAGGAGTTCGAAGTTGAAACTTGTCTAAATTGGATTTTATATGGAATTCCCCAAAAAGTTCCAATGTTATTTAGTATTAGCATATTTTTAGAAAATTTGTTAGTTTTGAGGAAATTTCAAACATATGGGATTTTTTTATGGTTTTGTGAAAACCATTTTACGAGGATTTTCATACTTGTCGTAAAATTAATTTGTTAAATCCAAATTGTAATTTTTAATTTAAAGTTTTAATTTGCAACTTGCAATTTTTATTATTTAATAAATAACAGATCCTGTTTGTTATAAGTAGTAGTAGCACTGACCTAAGCAAACTTTATTTGTCATATGGTAGATATAACAATACATAGTTAATTATTAAATATTATTAAAGCTAAATTCCAATGTATTGGTATTCGTATACTATTGCCGGAAACTAACTTTTACGTCTCCTCATTATACTAAAAATAAACCATGCATAATAGATAATATGTTTGGTAATATATCATCGCTTATTGAATTCAATAGTATAGGTATATTATTATTGTTATATCTAATTGCAATAGTCGTAAACTTAAATTGTGATTTGGCTTACACTTCTTACACTTAGGACATTAATTTTCTAGTAATAACAAAATTTATAATTTATCTTCGAGTTCTTTCTAATAATTTATTTATTTAGTAAGTATTACTTTCTTATACCTCATTTTATTTTCCCCCAAGGTAGGAAAATTATGAACAACTGTAATTATTGGAATTTCCAATAAACATAAACAATAGTATACTACTCATCGATTGATTACCATCATGTCTTATCGTGTAGTCTTTTTTCTCTTATTATTTCTCGGTTACCATCAAAGATATTACCATAACATCACCGGAAACTTTAGTTATGTAAAAACCTACATAAAACTATAGGTACATATAATTTAAATTCCTATCTAATTTTTTATTTCTTATTATCTTAGGTTAGTGTGTCTATCTAAATCTAACGCATAAAAAAATTAACATTACTCGTTATCGTTAAAATTCTAAAGTAAGAAAAGAATCGTTAAAGTTCATTTTTCAAGTTGTGTTTATACCAAGGTCTTGAACCGCATGCACTTTTAATCTGCTCGTGCTACTCAATTATGGCTAATTTAATTTCTAGTCACACACTTCATAATGTGATCTACACATGTATTATTCACCACAGTAAAAGAATTAAATAGAAATATGAATATATAGTATGTATTAATTTTTTTTCTGGTATTTTTTGGAAAGGATTTACTATAAAAAGTTTGGGTTAAGTATGGTTTTTTTAAAGGATAGGTCAATTTAGTAGATAAAAAAATTAATATTAAGAAGGATACTTAGTATAGTAGTCAGTTTTTTACTGTTTCTTTTCTTTCGTGGTTCTTGGTTTAGTTTGAATGTTTTACTAAATTTAATGATGTTTGATTGATCTGGTGACCTTTATACTCGGATTGGTTACACTCATTCCAATCGATTCAATGAGTTATACTTTGCTTCCGAATTCTTTCTTAAGTACATAATTTTATTTATTACTTAATTTATAGTTTGATTTAAATGATGATTTAAATCAGTTTAAATTTTTCTAAATTTAATTCCCATTTTATTGTCAAAATGGCGTCTTATGAAAATTCATTTCAATCTTAAAAAACAAGGAAGACAAATAGAAGATTAATATCCAAACAAATAAATTGAAATCGTCTATCATAAATTATTCAAAGACGAAGAAGCTAAGTGCTAAGAACACGCACGCACTTTTGAACAGAAATTGCATCTTTTTTTTTGCATATTACATACCAGATACTAACTATTCTCTTCACTATTAGTATTAACTAACTACTTCATCCACATCATGTTTGTTTCTCAGTAAATGCCGCGCTATGCACGATTCGCAAATAAATTATGAAATTATTAACAACCGAGAGAAAAATCCGACGGTTATAAATCATTGCAAACGTACACACGTGGTATGATTATTACACACATGTTGTTATAGGTACTCCACTTCAAGGGTAAATCTTTCCGTTATTAATTAAGCTATTAATTCTTAATCGTTCTTCATCAATTCATAATAATCGATAGGAACAAAAGCTATCTATTGAAAATTCTAATTGATATTGAATCGATAATGTTAGTAAGAATTTAAAAAATTGCCGGTAATAAAACTTTACTTTCTTTAATTAATGATAAAGAAACCATTCGATAATTAACTTTTAACTAATTATCTTATAATTAGCCTAATAGCATTCTTTATTAGTTGTTTGGTTTGAATTCTTTTGTGATGATTTGATCGACATGACAATTACTTCCATATTTTGATTTTGATTAATCGATAAAATTATTCTTTGTTTTGATTTTCTGGCTGGATCATGAAATTGAGGAACCGGAAGAAAATTAAAAAATTAATTAAATTGTGTTTGATATCTTCTGTCAATTTTTGATTTGTATTATTATATTGGCATGTTTGAAGTTTACAAGTACATTTCGCATTAAATTATTACTCGTTGCTAAAAAAAATATTTGAATTTTGTTAGTTTCAAGTGTCGAACATAAATATTAAAAATTAACAAGATGGAATATATTTAACTGTAATCTAATAAGTAATAACATTTGTCCTTCTAACGTAACTGTTAAGCGGATATTGAAAACCAAGTGGAAATAACATTTGCATATTCATATTCAACTATAAATCTAATGTGATGTATGATTGCATTGCCATAATATGTCAATCTGTAGTTACTCACTTCACTCATTCATAAACTTTATTTGTTTACTAATAATAACATTCGATGATGACAAGGAAAGGAATTAATTTTATATTGATGGATGAGTGCTAATCATCACTCAATAAATTTTAATTTTAAGGACATATTTTCAAATTAATTACATAAACATATTTCACAAATAAATTATCAGAGTTTTCTGGGGAGGAAAATTTTATTTCCACTCAGATTTGTTTTAGATATAAATTAGAAAATTAAAACAGGCTTTTGTTGATCTTTAGAATGTCTACCATAATAATTTGTTATAAATTATTATAAATTAACACGCCAACGATTTTCTTTTCTATGATATTGGCTCCCGCGTGCGATTTTTTTTACCCTTGTCTTTCAAGAACTCGCAGTATGTAGTCGCATCAAAGTAAATCATTAAACTAATGGTAATGACTAATAACGAAATAATAACTAAATTATTAACAACTAAATACACATAAATAAATGAGTAAATCATTGATATGTCATAGTTCGTTTCCCAACACCATTTATCATCAGTAATTTCATCAATTGCATCCTAACATTGATGCACTTCATCGCGATCGCAGTGCAATTTGTAATTTTAATTCTGATGCAATCGTAAATATGAAGAAGAAGAAATATTTCTTAGTTTAGTTCAGGGTGCATGGCGAAATACTTCATGATCATGCAGAACAGAAAGAAATCTTATGCCGTATAAAAATTCAAATGTGATGGACACTGAGTGCAATTATTTGATTTGATTCTAATATATTCTACATGTTGCATTATTTATATTTATTTACTTATTTATTATTCTTCTAATTATTTTCATAATGAGATAGGTATAATGGCTACTTGTAAACATCAAATTTGACACCTAACAAAGTTGTCTTATTTATATTTTCTTTGTTATTAAAATTGAATTGCATAAGGATTTTTTAGTTTTTCTTGAAATTGCAATTAGAGTTGTTGCATGTGTAGTGATCGTCAGTGACTTTATTATGACTTCATGATCGTCGCAGTTAAAATGAATTATTGTATTAACTCTATTTATTATTGTTGCAATCGACAGACATTATGCAATATTACAATTGTAGAGCGTGTTCTATTGTTTATAAAGAGCAACACGCAGCACGTGTTGTGATATAATTAGACTTAGACAAGTTAGATAATCTCAAAGTTATTGAGTTAGTAATTGTAAAAGCCCCTCGCATCCACAACAATCCTATAAGATTTCCGATTTGTCGCTATACATTAAAATTAACTTAGTGTTTTTATGTCTACGGTTTAAATTAATAAATTTTTTTTTGCGTTAATTAACATAATTAAATAAATTATAATAAAATATTTAATTTTAAAACATAATATGGAAAGGAAATAGCATTATTTATTATTTTTAAAAACGCAATTTTATAAGAAAAAGAATTTAAACTGCCATACATTTATTCAAATCTTTTATCTTAATTGGAACATTTAACATGGCATTATGTTTAATGCTTAATTCTCCCATAATATTAAGCAGATAAAAATTCACTTTTATAAAATCTACGGCGCAAATATACACAATCTTAATTGCTGGTCGACATTTCAATTTTTTTTCCTTTCTGCATTTTGTCTTCGCTTTGTTTTCATTTGTTTTTTTACAATTTAAAATTGGTTTCGGGGTCAAACTGAACACAATTAATCATCAACTTTTTATCACACCTTTTTGTGAACATTAATTTTTTGTTATTATACTAATATACTTACTCATATATGATTTAAATTTAATGATTTTTTAATATAATTAAAATACAAAAAAGTGATTCAAATCGACGATGAAACTTTAGCATCGTTGTTGATAATTTATTATTCAGATTGAACGATGTCCGAGCGGATTTAATTACTTTTTCATGTACATTACTCGACATGCATCCCGCACACAATTATTTTTACGTATACATTGATGTAATATGTATATGAAGCACCTGAGAAAATGAAATGTGTGTTTGTTGGTATAATGTATGGTCAGTTGGCGTTAAATATTTATTAACCAACATCAGTTTAGTGATGTTTTTCTTTTCGTATTTGATTCTCGATTCTTGGCGTTTTTCAATGTGACATTGACCTAAATCACCGACATCTGAAGCTGAAGCTTGATTTAGTTAGTAGTGACCGGAATAGCTAGACATTTTACTATTTTTGTCTTGTAAATAAATACTTACTACGTTAGTACAAACTGCGTACCTGTAGTTATATAGTGTTGTAAATGCGGTAGGTAAATGTTTATAATTCACACGTTCGTTAATTGTAATTATCGTCTTTTAATTGCACAAAATATTAACCTCCATCCGAGCTTATGATAATTTTTATTATTTTTAAATTTTGAACTTTGAAAAATTTAAACTAGAATTAGGTTTTTTTAAGGAAATAACATTTATTTTACATTTCCTTAATGTGAATTTCTTGTAAATAGATCAAAAATGGTAATGAAAAATGAATTTAAATTACCATAAGGTTACACGTGTGGCATTTGTTTCGTTATTTATTTGTTCTATAGAAAAGTTACAATTTATTATAAAAAGTGCTCTTAATGTCATTGCTATTACTATTACTTGTCTGGTATATGATAATTTAATAGAAACAAAATATGATGTAATATTGAAAAATTCCAACTCACATAATTCTTTACAATCAGTGTATTGTTAGATATTAATTTTAATTTAATTTAGTTCCTGTATTTTATTAGTGAATCGTAATAGTTGGTTGTTCTTGCATTTGATTACTGAATAAAAATTTATTATTACAAATTGAATTCATTTAGATAGATTATGTAGTATTCATTTTCATATAATTTTTTTATTATGTGTTGTTCTTCGTGCGACTCGTGTAACCTCAACTTTTATATTTTTTCATGTAGGCGCATAATGTACTAGAAATTTATTTGTTTGTTTATTTATATTTTTTTTGTTCAGGATTATTTTTGCCACCGCATTTACCACAATATGAATCAGTCTATAAATATTATAAATTGCAAATTGAATTTAATTAGCATTTTAATTTCGTTGTAGCCACAAAGAAAAGAATTTGTAGTCTACTTAATAATTTTGTAAATTAATAATAATAAGTATAGGTATTAATTGCGTTTAAGTTTGACAAAAATTAAAGCAAGAGACACAAAAAATTAATATGTCGTTCGTTACAGATCCTGTTTTACATCCTTATATCATATGAGTTGACCATATCGACTCAATAATAATTTATTGGTCAATGAATATAAATATTATCGTCGCATTTAAGTGTAATATAAAATTAAATACTATAATATATATTTTTAATATTTTTTAAAGATTTTAAGATAAGTCATGATTCTGATATACTTTTAACATCCTTATTTCAAGCAGGATTTATTTACTAAAATTAATTTTTTAAGAAAAGTCCATCAATTTTTCGTTTTACGTCAAAACTTTACATTAAACACGTATTTATTACAGAGGTTAATTAATTGATAAGATATCAATTAA
>JASKGN010021520.1:0-12591 GCA_030556245.1 Falagria sp. GC000072 | reverse complement strand
ATCTGATGCTCAAAAATTATTGTTATTATTTCCGGACATCTGAAATTCAATTATTCGCTAAGAATTTTAATTTTGTTTTTTAATTGAAAGATATATTTGTAATTTAATGTATTTTATCTCATATTGATATACCCTTTTTTGTTTTTATCAAATGTATAAATGCCTATTTATACTGCCTATTTCTTGATTTTTTTACTGCCTTTTAGGCGCCTATTTTGCAGTTTTTTTAGTGCCTTACTTCCGGGCTCTAGTAATTATGTAGTTATTAGTTAACTAAGCATAACTTAAGATGAATTAAGATTGAAAGACCTACCTATATTCTTCTATCCAACATAATTGTAAAGAATGAAAGTATTATTTAGTTTCGAAGTAGGAATTAACTTTTCTAACTCAAATACATCTTTGTAAAATCAAATATCTAACTTATACAATTTACAGGATAACCAAGGAAAAGAAATATGTTTAGGTGTAACATCAGTAGGTTTAGTAGTATTTCAAAATTGCGTCCGAATCAACACCTTCTCCTGGTCGAAAATAATGAAAATATCATTCAAACGAAAACGATTTTTTATTCAGCTACGTAGAGAATTAGTAAGTGCATGAATTTAAAAACAAATTATTGATATTTTATCTGTATAATTATTCATACAAATGTATTATATTCCAGTCCGAAAATTATGACACATTATTGGGCTTCAATATGGAAACGTATCGATCATCAAAGACACTGTGGAAAGCCTGCGTTGAACACCACACATTCTTCCGTTTGCACTCGCCGAAAGTACGTCGTCGGTTTCCTTTATCTCTCGGTTCCAAATTTTCCTATTCTGGTCGTACAGAATTCCAAACAGTTGAAGACGTTAAACAACGAGGAAAACTTGAGCGAAAATTTGTTCGGTCTCCAAGCAAAACATTTGTTAGTATTTTCAATTGTATTCAATTAAACAAAGTTTTATGTTTGTGTTCAATTGTTTCATAGATTAAATCAACTCCTCCACCTGCTTTAGAAGATAAAGGAAAAGTGCTACCTGCACCAGCAAGACCTCCAAGACCTTATGATAACAAGGTAACATCCTTGGGTCCTAAAGAACCTCGAAAAGCTTGGACAGAAAGTGACGGCCACATGTCTGACGAGTAAGTTTCCAAAGATTTTTTGTTCAGATTAAATAAAGTTAGCCATGATATATTTGTTCCTACAAGCCGTCAATTGTTTGGAACTGTCATACACATGCGCAGTTTAAATTGGTCATGATATCTTTGTTCCTATAAGCCGTCAAATTTTTGGAACTGTCATACGCATGCGCAGTTTAAATTTACGAAAATTTTTGATCAAATCCTACATGCGGCATTTTCCCAATTGTCAATTTATTGACATAAAACGAACATTTGTGATTTTTACATCAGTTTTGTTTTCATTAAAGTTTTACACTCTTCAATCTTATAATGAATATATTAATTAATTGTTTCCATTGGGTTCCTGGGTTATTTAGCGATGGTGGATTTCTTGATCGAACAATTGAAGGCCCATTTTCGCCAGGTTTAGCAGGTCGCGTATTAAGTTACGCTGACGAAGAACCGCCATCTCCAACATCCAACGGATTGTATGATACACCACCATATAGTGCAAGTCATTCTCCAGTGTCCCATACAGCAATGGAAGAAGGTTTAGTTACAATTGTAATCTTCCCTGATGAGATGGGTAAATATGGCTTCAATGTAAAAGGCGGTACAACACGAGAAGTACCAATTTTGGTATCTCGTGTTGCAAGTAATACACCGGCTGATAAATGTAACCCTCGACTTACTGAAGGTGACCAATTGATGACTATCAATGGCCAAGATGTGCAACATGCTTTACATGGTGATGTAGTTTCCATCATCCATGAAGCACGATCAATTAACAGCGGCAAGTTGGTGTTAACCGTACGTCCGAATGCAATGTATGGAGCAGTCGATGAAGAATATGAGGAACCTGCATATCATTATGTTCCTGCTGATGAGATTTTACGACCACCCTCGCCAAGTAATGCTTTGGAACAAAGCATTTTGCTTTTGGCTGATGGACTTGCAAGTGGTGCGTTGATTTCTCAGTACGAATTGCTTTATAGAAAACATCCGGATTTGACTTGTGAGGAGGCAGCTTTACAGAAAAATGCTTCAAAGAATCGATATCGGGATATTTCTCCTTGTGAGTGGATTTAATTTGGTTTTTTGGGGAAATAAAATATTTGAATTATTTTTTTGTTTTCTCAGATGATTCTACACGTGTGGTTTTGAAAAATTCACCCGGTGGAGATTACATTAATGCGAATTATGTTAATATGACAATATCAGGGAGTGACGTTGTGAATGGATATATTGCGACGCAAGGACCCTTACAAAACACCAACGAAGATTTCTGGCAAATGGTGCTTGAAGAAGGCTCAACTCTTATTGTAATGCTGACAACAGTAATCGAACGCGGCCGTGCGAAATGTTACAAATACTGGCCTAGCTTAAATGATACGCTTACATTGACGAATGTCACTGTTAAATGTTTGGACGAGAAGACTGATGATTCTGGAAGTTTCGTTTTTCGGGATTTTCTTCTTATTGATAACGAGGTAATTGTTTTACTACCACTGGTTATCTCTAAGTTTCATTTGTTTGTCGCTTGGTTTCATTTGTTTTTCGTTTGGTTTCATTTGTTTTTCGTTTGGTTTCATTTGTTTTTCGTTTGGTTTCATTTGTTTTTCACTTGCTTCCATTTGTTTTTCATATCTAGACAAAAGAAGAACGAAGTATTCGCCATATGCAATATGTAGCATGGCCAGATCATGGAGTTCCTGATTCTCCCGAACTTTTCTTGAATTTTACTGAACAAGTACGTGAAGCTCGTCAACAATCTCGTCAACCTGAATTACCAGTGATCGTCCACTGCAGCGCTGGTATTGGGCGTACCGGTGTACTCGTCCTAATGGAGACTGCAATGTGCCTTATGGAAGCCGGTCAACCCGTCTATCCACTTAGTATTGTTCGTACAATGCGCGAACAACGAGCCATGATGATTCAGAATGCTGTAAGTTTTGCCATTTTTTGATTTAATTCACATGAAACACTGAAAGATTTTGTTTCTATTATAGAGTCAATATAAATTCGTCTGCGAAAGTGTCCATTCAGCCTACTCGCAGAAAATAATCTAAATTAACGCCATAACAAAAAAGAAACCAAGCGACCAAATTTACTACTTAGTAGTAAAATTTATGGTGAAAATTGTCCGTGGCCATCTCCGTCCCTGCAAGAAACTCACAAATTTGACAAGTGTCGTGGTCGACTTCCGTCTACATTTCTATCCCTCCAAAAAACAAAATAACCCCGTCCATTATTGGACATATTCATCCCTAAATGAAGTCAGTTTGATTCAGACACTTGTCGTACGTCCCGTACTGATATTCTAAATCTTAATAAACTAAACGAATCATACAGGAAAGTTTACTTGCTTCGATATTTACGGGAATGTTTTTCTTTCTTTTGTAGATTTATTATATATATTTTAGGAGGCATGAGTAAGATATTTATATTGGAAATATTCAGAGATTATTTATTAAACTAATTAATTGAGGGGTGTCGAAAGTTAATCAATCGCGTTGCTTTTAATGATTTATTCTAGGGTTTCCCAATAGATTCATGGATCTTTAAGAATTCCATGGAAAGTTGGGAATCACTGATTTATTGGATTGATTCTATCAACGAGAAACGATACGCACATGTTCGTTTAGATTTTAGGTAAAGTAGTGGTGTGTGTTGTCCATGAAAATAGCTTTCTTAACTTGTGAGTCATTGACAGTCGCCCGTAAGTTTCTTGATATTTTATAACAATTTATTAATTTTGTGGTAATAGATTTGTATTATGATGGATTTATAATGAGTAATTAGCATAATTAATACTTGGACTGAATATTTATCACCAAATATCATTTTTACTCAAGTGTTTTGCATTCACTTGTTTTATACGAAAACTTACGAATATCTTTCAGACAATTATTGTAATCTTATACATTCTATTACGAAATGCAAGTGACTTCGATACCAAGGGCGATGTACAATACAAGTACAAATAATTAAATTTAAAAGAGAAGAAAATTGTGAAATTGCATTGGATGCAATCAAAAAATTATATATTATACATATAACTTTAAGGTATAAGTTACCTTTTACACAAAAGTTCAAATGTTACAATCAATTTGAGAAATGCAGGAATTGTTTTTCGAAAGTTGCAAAATATTTTCTTACAGCCCAAAATACAATTGTCTTCGTTACAATTTGATCTACCAAATTTAATTTAAAGACAATTTCTCTCAACAATTTCTGAATTTCGATTATCATAAACAGAATTACAGTAGACTTGTTTCTAACTACATACATATAACAAACTTTTTAATGCCAAACTTTTTTTCTTCGAATTACTTATGTACATGCATGATATTACAGAATATGCAAGAAGTCGTACATTGTAATGTGATTATATTTACTATCTATATCTAATGATAAAGTGCTAATAAAATAAGTCGATTTTATCATTAAAATTATCAATAATTAGTGGTACAATGATTTCATACAAGATAATAATTGATACAGACATAAATTTTCATTTGTTAGTGACAATTTTTTATCATGATACTACTAATATATTTCGAGCTATGTGGTGATGTTTTGTTTCACCACACTGCTCTGAATATATTATTCTACAAATTAATTATGGCTGTAGGCTTAAATGAGAAAGCAAAACTACAGGATAGATACAAAAAATCGAATTATCGAAGTCATCATAAGGCCGGGAGCAATTCAAGATGTCAAATTAGGAATTTTGAGTTTGTTACCCAAAACATTTCATTTTTTCGAGGTAAATTTAGTATTTTTATAAGTAAATACTTTTAGGACTTCTACAGGAAGTAAGTTGAACTACTCAAAATTCGCGAATGTCAAATTTCCATTTTTTTACCCCCTTATCGCGAACTTTATCCTAATACACTCCCGACATAATAAAATTAACTAAATCCTTAATGTTTTCCCACCTGCATTAACTCCTTGTTGTTTAAACAACTAAAAATATTTCCTCATATCAAAATTAAACTAAAAATTAACTTCCATTTTGTAAAACTTAAAACGTTACAATTACCCCAGAGATTTATCACCCCTGATCTATCATAATATTAAACACGATTCTTAATCAATTTAAAATTCATCATTTTCACGAAACAGGTTTCCGAAATTTAGCTTGTATCCATACCCTATACATTTTTATCAATTTCCCCCGATTAACTTGTAACCTACGATCAAGCCGATTCTCAATTTGTTCAAACCCTACATCTTGAAAAGTTTTCTGAACTTCTTCTTGCGTGAAGAAATAAACTCTCGTACCATCACCTCGGACATAAAAATTTTCCGAAAGACATCTTCCCGGTTTAAACCTCAACTGCGCTAAATCATAACGGCCATAATCACGGAATAATAAAATACCCCCTGGTTTTACAAAGCGATATATTTGTCTTGCCACAGTTTCAAATCTAAAAACAAACAAATTGTATTAAATTCATGAAATATAGTAATTATCACACAACTACATACTTTTTAGGATGAATTGCAGATAATACAAAAATTAATACTGCCACATCCGCTGAATTCTCCTCGATAGGTGGTTTCCAATCATCCTCTGAGGCATCTAAGACAAATGCATTGCATTTCGATGCATCAAAAATAGGATTGTCCTGTAAGATAGAAATTGCCTTTTCACTGAAATCACAACAATATATAAACAATTCTTTGTTCTTAGAGTTTTGTAAAATAGGAAAGATAGTATTGCCAACACCACATCCAACTTCGAAAATCACTTTAGTTGCCTCATCATGTAATTCAGGAAACTCAGTGAAAAGCCAATGTCGATCCTTGAAGAATCTATTGGTGTGAATATCATAGAAAGCATCCCAATTTTTTTCTGCTTCTGTTTCAAACTTCTCAAGGGCTTCTTCTGAGAATTTGACTATCCCATTTTGTGATACTTTAGTTTTAGCAGTAGCTTCTTGTTCTTCATCCCATTTTACATCATCCCTATGGATAATAAAAAGAATTACATATTTAAATATTTTAATAAAAAATTTAAATTCAAATTGAAAATCTTCGCGGCATGTAATCTTGGTTGCCTACCACGCATTGAAGTCAAACACGCGTGATTGATCCTTAAGATAGCGATCACCGTATTTAGGCTTTTTACGATATCGAGTGTGGCATGCACGTAGAAAAAAGCGAATGGGGAATTTACCAAGCGTTATGTGCAAAGACATCTTTCTCCTTTGTTAAGTAACGGCTACCAAATTGTGGCCTAACCTCAGATTCTGCACTACTTGCTTCTTGGGACATTCCACAAATTTTACTAACGAGTAACGTGTACAATGTGTAGTGTAAAATTGGAAATTACAAAAGTTAGTTTGAATTTACACCGTTAACATCAGCGCTTTCAACGAAAGTAAGTCAAAAAAATGATAAAAATGTTAAATGATAAAGTTTCAACAAAGTTTTCAATAAACTTCTATTTTCTTTATTAATATTTCAGTGGGATTACAAAAATTACTAAAAATATTAAGTATTTAAACTAACTAAATGCAAATCAATTTAAGATATCAGAATTTCCTGCAACATTCAGTATTTATAAAATTATTACAAATAATAAGATTACTTAGTAATAATTTTCTTAAAGTATTGTATTATTCTTTAATAAAACTGAATTAAATAAACAAATTAAATCAAATTAAATTTAAATAAATAAATAAATCGAAATGCGCAAACGCAGTAACAGTGGCAGCACAGTAGATTAGTTGAGTTAAATCGCCGCATCTATGTTTTGCTCTGACGTCGGCAGTGCCAGAAGCACTCCCATTCCCGTAAGCAAAAGCGGCTGACGATCGTGATTCGCATTCCGGTGTTCAGCAGCAAACAGACGTGCAGTCCGCGATCGAGCACAAGAATCCGTCAGTTGAAGTCGTGTGACAAGTCCGTCATCTACATCCGTCGCGATCCTCTGCAGGAAATCTCCTGTCCGCGAGAAAAGCCGTCGAGCAAATCCGCCCGCCGCCAGCAGTTAGTGCGACGCACACGGGGCGTACTTGACAAGTGTCGTCGCCGTCTACGACGCGTTGTTGGCACGCAGGGCGGTAACGTCCGAGACATTCGCAGCCGGCTGCGAGTAGTGACAAGAAGGAAGAGACTCTTTAAAGTGCCTTTCGCAGCTTATGAGCGCATCGGCAACGAGCCCCAACAGCATCTCTAAGAACCAGTGACGTCGTCGTGGACGCCGTCTCTTCGTGCACTCGAGGTATTTATCAAATTGTGACTTTCTATTTTTGCAGATTCGCAGGAATTATCCACGCGTGCATATAGTGGGTGTATATCGGGCCTACCTCAACTTTACCTCTCATGTTTTTTATTTGTTTTTGCGTCGTAAATATGCAAGGAATGAATTCAAAACTGACGGAAACTTTCATATCATAAATGACGACGATGTCTCAATGATGATTACTCTCGTCGGCAGTTGTTTATCGGTGTATGTATTTATTGCGCTTCACGTTTGTTTACTGTTGGCTCTCTGCGTTGTCAAACGTCAAAAAATCGATTGGTGCGTTTCTGCGCCGTCCATGTCAAGCGCTTAATACGACGCAGAAAGCGGGCGGTATTTATCACCTTTGATGTTAATTTATAAACAATTCTTTTCGTAAGTTAATTACGTTTAGTTTCTGTTGACTTTGTTAATTAGTCGATCTACTTTTGTTTTTACATTGATTCGTGTTTCATAACCTCACTTTATCATATGACAAAGTCGATGATTCACAAATTCATATTTTCAGTTATGAATTCCGAAGATTACACCAAATGAATTATATTACTAAGTTTCAAAGAACTTCATGTTAGATTTTCACCAGAAAAAAATTGAATTTCCAATTATTCGTCATGAATATTAAGAGTTGGACAAATTTCATTGATGTGATTCCCCCAATACTAAAAATGGCAACAAACGCAATTAGTTCATGTATGTCCCATATCAGTGATATCTCGATTATAAGGTCAACAAATTCTTTTGTGTGAAACTACGATGAGCAATTTGTTCAAATGTGGATGTGGCCTTGCATGAGCCTTGCAATTATTGCTCATTCCATAGCATAGCTTTGTTTAGTAATTCGTATAGCAATTGTTTTCCCAAGTGCAGCTGCTTTTAGAGCAAAATGACAACTCGCAAGTTGTATCAGGTTCAGATGATAAACACAACCGCAAACACTGATTATTTAGGAATTTATTTATTCCGCGCCCATCTAAGGAAAGATCAGTGACATTAAATGATTGAACTATGAAGATAAGAAATATTCTAAGTTGAGTTAAGTTTTAGGTAGAAACAGGCATTTTTCGATGGGATAGACATAAACAAAACGGAGATTATTCCATTTTATCGTGGATTGGGATATTCGGACAGTCGCCGGTGGCTGCTGCATCTCTTTCTGTGTCATGAGCGAACTGGTCGTCTGGTCATCGACCTCGTTGCGCCGTTTCGTTTACAACGTGCACCGTACGTACGCTCAGCGCGCGATTGCGCCGCTTCAATGTATTGAATGTACCCTGATCTTGGCTTGGTGCGCTGCGCGGAGAAAGCTCAATGGGATATGCTAGGTCACGTCGTAGCCTTATTCCGTCGTCCTCTTTCACTCTTCAAATCCGCGTGTGCCGAGAGTCTTTTGCCTTTGCCTCATAGGCTCTTCGTTCATGCCTCATACTATCACACCACGTCTTTTTTGTCTTCTTTTCAAACTCGCATGCTGCATATCACAGTTCAAAAGGAAGTTCCAACTACATAGTTCCAACTTCCAACTACATAGTTCCAACTTCCAACTACATAGTTCCAACTTCCAACTACATAGTTCTAAGTTCTATTAAACCTAAACTCTTATTACTTCTCCTTAATCTTTCTTTTCTTTTTTTCTTATCACACTAGCAAGTAGTCAAATTTTTTTTGGCATTTGTTATAACTTATACGCCCTTATTTTATCTACCAGCATGTTAAATTAATTTATCAATTTCTATTCCCTTTTATTACCACACTACCAACAAAAAATCTTATACCTTATCGAATTAATTCATTCATTCTCCTTTTTCCAGTTTCATTTCCCAAGATTAATATGGACTCTTATCGAATTTGTTATAATTTAGTGTGACGAAAATGATAATCATGAGCAGTTGTCACCAGAGAAGAATGGAAATGAAGATTGAAAAGGAAGAAAAAGATTGGATGATTTCCAATTCATATTCATATTCCAATCTGTCAGTTGGAATATGCTTATGATTTTTGTATAGAACATTAAAATCAGCCATGTTGTTTGTTATTTTCATTTAGTTTAATGTAGTTTAATTAAATGGTATTCAATTGAACAGCGTTTAATTTCATTTCATGCATGCAATTTGTATTTGTTTCGTCTTTCTATAATCAAGAAGCAATCGACTGACTGACTTGGTGAAACAATGCATGGTAAAGTAAGCGCAGTACAACGATTGATAGAGTGGATTGGACCAATTCTCAGGAACAGATTGACAACTTCAATTTTGGAATTGGGGATGCTTCAATATGTTATGAGGTGTTGGGAACCTATTTCCTCTGTCTATGGTCCCAAGTGCAAAAAGTTCCTATTTCTATTTTAGAAGCCAAAATTGGTAGACTTCTCACAATTTTTGGAACATCCAGTTCTTAAAATTTTCTATATCATTTCCTTGTTATTATTAAGTCCTTAAAATTTTTGGTCATTTTCAACTTTAAAATCTCATGTTTGGTAATCCCAATACGCTTTTACACTGATTTGGAACAGTCAGACGCACGTATGTTCCAAAAATTAAACTGCGCATACTTATGGCAGTTCCATATAAATTGACAATTTATAGGAACAATGCTATTATAGCTATAGGCAGCTCAGAGTAAAAAATTTAAATGAGGTGTAGGGAAATGGATTGTATCTGGTCTCAAGTACAAAAGTTCCAATTTCTATTCTAGATGCCGAAATTGGTAGACTTCCCACAATTTTTAGAACATCAAGCTCTTAAATTTTCTATATGTTTTCTTTATTATTATTAAGCCCTTAAGATTTTTGGTCATTTTCAACTCTAAAATCTCATGTTTGGTAATCCCAATAAATACACTTTTAAACTGATTTGGAACAGTCAGACGTTTTGTGTTCCAAATATTAATCTGCGCATGTTTATGACAGTTTGTAGGAACAAAGCTATTATAGATATAGGCAGCTGGGAGCAAATAAATGTTATGAGGTATAGGGAAATGGATTGTATCTGGTCCCAAGTGCAAAAGTTCCAATTTCTATTCTAGAAGCCAATTGTTAAAGCTTCCCACAATTTTTGGAACATCAAGCTCTTAAATTTTCTGTTTTCTTTTGTTATAAATAAGCCGCTAAAATTTTTGGTCACTTTCATCTCTAAAATGTCATGTTTGGTAATCCCAATACGCTTTTAAACTGATTTGGAACACTCAGACGCATGTATGTTCCAAAAATTAAACTGCGCATACTTATGGCAGTTCCATATAAGTATTATAGATATAGGCAGCTCTGAGAAAATAACGCTTTTTTAGGAATTCCTACATCTGTGTGCCGTGTTCCAAAAATATGTTTTTGATGATTAATATGACATTTTCACCCAAAAAATAACTACGAACATAAAATTCTGTAGGGTGAATAGAAAGAGAATAAAAAAATCTTGATGTGAGTCAACATATTTGCTTTTTTGTTTGTTTAGCTTCATTGTTGGGACTTCCTGTTTTGTACTGTTTTTTAAGTACCTACTCATTTGGCAATGACTAAAACGTAATTGTTTCTTAGAATCTGTAATGTTAAGCTAATATTTTTCTTTGATAGTTGTAAAAGCACAGACCAAAGGAACTTATTAGGGTGTTTCCTCGGCGTCTGGAATCAGCGTCATCGTGTGTCGTCTGTTGGGTGTTGGCTATATGTATGAAAGTAGCAGCAGCATGTAGACAAAATTAACATAGCGTAACATAATGTGCGATCGGTGTTTCTTCACCACATGTGCCACGTGTATTCTACCTTGTCTTATTCGGATTCTATTAATAGTCAAGTAACAAGAACGTACATATGAGTAGATATTTATACCCCCTATATGTAGGGTGTAACATAGAGGGTGGTGTACAATAGTAACCCCGTCAAATTCAATTTCGTATAGAATGGCATACATCTTGGTTGTTCTCGGCATGAAAATTTTTGTTTCCTCTAAGATCTTGGAAATCATCAGTCCATTCACATCTCTAGCAAGTCTGGATTTTCGTTGTTTTTCCTGCTGTCGTCGTGGTCGCACTGTTTAATGTCTGTTGCCATGCAGTGAATGACTGCTTCTCTTGCTCGTACGTTGTTTTTTTTTCACTTCTACTTCTGTTCGGCGTTTTATTATCGGCGTGGCGGCGACGCCGACGCCAGCGCACGCATGCCCCTTTTGTTGGCGGCAGCGTCGCGACGAGAGAGCGCGGGCGTGTACTATGTTATATAGTCGCGTCACTCGAGCGTTTTGAACGCCCCGACGAAAATCGATAGAACCACCAAAGAGATGAATCGTTCGACGCCCACGACGCGTCTGTTCTTTTAATCGACGAGAGGAAAACCTGCGTTTCGTTTGGTTTAGGAGTGGACAATATAACACTATATTAATATTCTGCTGTTGCTGTTGTGTTTTTGTTTCACACGCAGCTAAAATCCATATTTTAATGGGCTTTTTTCATGACGAATTTTTATTTCACTTGTAGGGGTTGCACTACTATTCGTAGGGAGTGCTAATTAAATCAATATTTTCGACGTGTTCCAGTTTGCTTTTTGTTTTTTATTTCAGTCTTTACATAAATTAATGCAATTGGGGGTTAATGAATGGTCGGAAGTATCAAGATTAGGATAACTTAATTTCCGAAATGACAGGGGCGTAACTGTAACTTACTACAGACCTAGATGCAACAGTGCGGTAGGTTCCCGAATATACACTACTGTCTAGAAATTTTGTGACGTAAATCTACAAGGGTCATTACTTGATATTGGGCGTTATTTTTTTTTAAATTACGTCCCTGGCCCACGATAAGGTAGTGCTGAGCCCTATGTTAGACTGCTAGTGCCTATTCTCAATAAAATTCAAAATGTAGGCACTAATTTGAGACAAAGTTGCCTATTATTCAATATAAGCATGCGGGTAGTCATTTCTAATGTTCTTTAAGGTTCCTAATCGATATACATTGAAATCATACCGATATTTCTAACGGTTTTAGAGATATCAGCAAAAATTGATTTGTATTTGAAAACTAGGTGATTAAACATGACTAATGGACCTAATACTTACTCATATACGGATATATGATATCATTCACAATTTCACAGTAATCAGTGAATAAGTATTGATAAGTTATATACAGTCGAACTTCGATAACTCGAAGTACCATCTGCCACAAAAAAAGTTCGAGTTATCGAGACTTCGAGTTATCAAAAAATGGTTAATTTATATTTAATGTGGTTTAATTGG
>JASKGN010021510.1:0-40279 GCA_030556245.1 Falagria sp. GC000072 | reverse complement strand
GGATAGAAAAATTATATACAGTGTGTTTGGGAGAATTTTACATTTTTAAGTTCAGTTTTTAAATTATGAAGTTAATATGGCGAAGAGCCGGTAGCTATCTAGGATTTAGCTGATTGGTGGTAAGCAAAAGACAATCTCTACTTATTATTATACTCCATGGCTATACCTAAAATTTTAGCATTAACAAAAATTACAAAGCAATCAGAATCCAGCCCTGATTAATTTTTTAAAAAATTTTCATGGAAAAAACCTAAAAAAACTAAAAGTTAATTAAGTAATCCCTTAAACCAAAAGCATAACCCGAAAATACAAACGAAAGTATACACAACACTCGTAATTAAGTGATAAAGCCTAAATTCTCAACACACAATTATATTCCAGATGATACTAATTAATAACTCTCAGCGTCGGCGTCCGCCACGCTCCATTCCATCGCCCGCCGCAGTGTTTGTTCTTCTGTTTATATTTAAACTCTCATTATTCTCAAGACGCGGCCAGTATGCGCTTCTTTGCTCTTCTTCTTGATATACCCTTTTCTTCCGTTTGCAACCCTTTTTCATTGTCATCGTGGCGCATAAGATTTGATGGCCGCAAACGTTTGTTCGCTTAATTTACACTCCTCCAACACTTGCACACAGTTATTCTGAATCTGAATCTTTTCTTGTTTCAACACATCCGTGAGAAATGTAAACGTACCATTTCTATTTGCAACAGTAGGTTGCTTGGTAATAATCAAGCAGCGACGCGATGTCTCAATCTGGCAAAGCAGAAAACAGAGAATCTTTTTGAACAAGAAGAAGAAGCAAGGGAAGGAAATTAATACCGTAAATATAAACTTGAAGCATAACTCACGCCACTATGAATTTTTTACGTGAATTATTGGCCGCCACAAATTATCGTTGGCGTGTGCACGTGCGCAACAAAGTCGTGGATTTATTAGAATATGCGGGGATAATTTCAGCGGAAACTGGCGTTGCCGGGAGGTATTTATGTACATCAGGTGGATGCGCGAATGTTGCACGAAACGCGTATGTACGTAGGTACCTGACTAATTCCCTGCTCTTTTTAATTTCAATCTCGTTTCTTACCTTCAATTCCCCTTTTTGTCTTTCCTTTTCTTTCATCCTTAATATCCCCATGCATGGATAATAAACATGTCTTAATTGCGCTTTGCTTGTTTCACGAATGATTTGTGTGTTTTGAGGATTTTAATTCATTCGTGCACGTGATATGTATGAGGGTGAAAATCTAAATTTATTTGTTTTTAAAAATAACCTCGAATTTGTTAAATTGAAGTGAGACGTGTTGTGTACTTCCGGATTTCTTCATCCCTAAGAGAAAAATCACGCTTTTCTATCCGACTTCTATTATGTTATCCCTGACATTCACGCCATACGTGCGGATGTAAGAAGGCTTGTAAACGAAAAATTGGGGTCCCTTTCCTACCATAGAAGTGAGCAGTTTATCGCGCCTTATATCGCCGCATTAGGTCCGTAAGGATCTTGTATGCGTCCTAACAGGTCAGTTATCCTTGGTTTTTACGATATTTACGCTCTTTTCACGGTTGCATTCCTCTCTTCGAGACATTCCTCCTCGTTTACTACTAATACAAGACCTTTTCGAGCTTTTCCACGAGTGGACGACAGCTTTATGTTCTTTTTACTGCTTGTTTTGTGGTTGGTTGCATATAATAAAATAAAATGGAAAATCTACTTGTAGAATCATAAAATTTTGATTGTGATCTGTTTCTAATTTTGAAATAGGTTAAAATATAGAAACAAGTAGATCGTAAGCAATAATTAATTCCTAAATAATCGAAGGACGGTCATTAATCCTGTGGTAGTGCGAGAACGTCGGTTAGACACTCGGTTAATTACGAATAACTCGATTTAGTGCAAACGCCCCATTCGCGGTTAATCTATTGAAATTACTAAGCGGAGCACTAACCTGCAAACGAAAAAGTATGCTATTCTAAGCTAAGCTACCAACAGAATGTGAGCAGTCAAGCTGAATGTTAGCAACCCAAAGTACCGATCGCGAAATACAAGTAAGTAATATATCTCGAAGTAATTTTTAAGTTAAAACAGCAGCATACACGATTACACTCTCTGCGTCGTCTAATAATAATAAGACTACAGCAGGAGTATTACAAGAGGGTGGCAAATGTAGCCATGATGGGAAACAGTCGTGCAGCTGGGTCAAGTCTCAACGTGCGACGCCCTTAGCTGCCCTGCGGCAACAATTAGATATCTTTGTGTAATAATTCACGTGTAATCTCTGCGCCAAGCAGTACTCATCTTCTCCTGCAGCGCTTAACCACAACCTCACTTGATGTGCATTATTCCTGCCTCTTGCACTCCTCTAACCACATCTGATGCTAAAATTTTTTAAACTTTTTTCTTTTTAATTTCAATTTTTTTACCTTTAGTTTTTGTTTTATAGAGAAAAAAACTTTGTTAGTTATCTCAGAGATAGAAGTTTCAATCAATGTTGGTCTATTTCCCTAAAACTGAATTGAGAGGATGACACGAAGCATTATAGAATTTTCATTCATTCATTGCATTCATTCGCGGCGAAAAGGAAATTAAATTCCCTACAAATGCAAAGAGTCCGCGTTGCTAACAAAACCCGGAAACCTATCGCAGATGCACGCCATTAGCGCCTCATACCCTCGATACACCCGGAAAACGCATGTCTTATCGGCTTCCTCCACTCGCGAAATATTAAGAATACTTGCCTCATGTTGAGAATTCAATTAACTCGTTTTATCTCAGATGCTTCAAATTGTGGAAAAATCCACATGATTAATGACGTATTACGAATGTCCTTCCTTACCTGAAACAATAAAAATGCCATGAAATAAAAATAATCACGTTGTAATTGTTTCGGTGGACAATTAAAAGACTCCGGGAGAAAAGAAAAATTACTGATGGGAAAAAGGGGAGAGAATTGAATCTGTAGCACGTACAGGATGATAATAAATCTTTGGCGAAAGATAAAATAAATTCTAAAACTAAATATTTAAAAAGTACCAAATAATTAAATTTTGAAAATTAAAATGGAACGTTTAAGATTATTTCTCTCCCTCAAAAGCTATTTGTATTCCTATTCTCATCCTCCCTTTCAACGAGAAAAAAGGGTTTTTCAAGCGGTTGTACCTTTTGACAGCTCAACTCCACATAGCTTCGAGTGTTAAAAAAGAGGAAAAAACGTTATCTACCCTGTGTGCAGCACGTAGGTACGATTTCCGGGGGCCACCTGTAGATTCTTAAACCTGTAAACCTATGGGCCCAAGTGAATATAACGCATTCAGTGCGTGCATGAAGGGGGCGATTGGGTGTAAAAAACGAAGCGATGAGCGGGATGAATATCAAAATATTTTTCGACCGAAAAATTTCCGCTTTTCCGGAAGGCAAATGGTTACTGGAAGATTGGAGATCTACAGGAAGAAGAGAGAGAGAGAAGATGAATTAAATAGAGGGGTACGATGATGCTTGTCGATTTAAATAATCTGATTAAACGCAATTGTAATTAGATTTGCACACAATAATCAATCATAGCATTATGACACCAATGTTATACAAGAGATAGGGAATTACATTACATTAAAAAAAAATCAACTTAAAAACTGAATAATAATTATTATAAATAATTAATTAATAGAAATACAGTGATATATCTCATACTATATTGGTTTTATAAGAGGTTTTAGTAGAAGGATGAAGAGTATGAGGTAGTATTACTCACGTAATGACTGTATTAATGCCCTGGGCTTACTGTAATTTCTTGCCGAAACTTTGTCTAATTTATGCGTAAGATATTTCATGCTTTTCCCATAGCATATAGGTAGGCAGGACCAAAAAGGACGAAGCTAAAGTGACTATACACAGTAGTTTGAGAACTGGTGGAAAGCAGTTGTGTAGTATTGAAGCACAGCACAGAGTTGAGTAAGACCGTTAGTCCGACGTGAACGCATCTAGTTCGAAGAGCTTAACCCGCAAGGGATACGATACTACTAAGGACACTACGAATAAGGCGAGTAAGGACAAAAGATGTAGAGCGAGGTTGGCTGCCAAGACGAAACATATGGGCTGGCCAAGAGAGCTTATATGACAAAGTGGTACAGTATATCAGGACGCATGGTACTCTGAAGACTTGAAGGGGTTTTACTTGCTACTCGCATTTACCTATATAAATCTTTTAATTACGACAATTAATAAATAATTTATCAATGTCACTAATACACGGACTGCATGTAGAACTAATCTTAGGTGTACAGCATTTAGTACATACACGGGCTGCATGTAGAACTCTTCTTAGGTATACAGTAATTTAGCACATACACGGACTGCACTTTGAACAAACAAAAGCAATAAAACAAGTTAATGACCATAATAATATTGATAATCGTCATAAAACTATAATAATTACACATCAGACGTTTTTCTCCTCGAGCTGTAATAATCGCCAATAAACCAACTCAATAAACATGAAGGACAAAAGGATGTCATAGTGAAAAACCACAAGATGCACGAATAATAGCGAAAAATATCGTCGTGCATGCCATAAAGACATAACAACTGTATAAAACGCAATAAAACCGAAATCCGAAAGCGAGCCGAACTCAATTAATCAATAAAACAGTAAAACGCCACCCTTTAAGCCACCCTTAGAGAGTTTGCCTGTCGGTGCATGCAGTAGTTGCGGCAGATGGGGGGAGGGAAGATGAGGACGGGATGGCGGTGGTCGCTGCTCAGCCAGCTCAGCTAGCGCGGGATGGGGTTGAAATGTGCGGTTTCGAGACGTTACGAGCCGAGTCGAAAGTAAAGAGAAGCAGGCAGCAAGCGGCACCGAAGGGATGCCGGAGAAGAAGCAGCCGGCAGCGCGAGCTGGTTGCGGTCGTCGAAGGAATCTCCCGCTATTATATCTAACGCCGGGGGTGGATTTTCTACACTTGCTTTTACAAAACAGATATATTGTTTTTATCTCTGTTCTTATGTGTACATGTTTCATTCGACGTGTTATTATTATTATTTTTTTTTAATTGTAAAAATAGCAAAAATCATGGGAAAAAATAGTGGATAGGGAAAATTCCAAATTTGGGGTGCGCGTTTTGGATCTAAATCATAAGGAGCATATTGCCAGTCGTATATCTCGACACGCGCATTTCCAGATTGCTTGCCGCAGAGCTCTCTGCCAAATATATACATACTACATATTCCTAAAGCTGGTTTTAAATTTATAAATTTATTCGTGAAGCTGCAGCAACCCAGAATACACGCGTCAAACATAAATAACATAAATGCATATGTTAAATCTTAAGGATTTAAATTGATTTCAATATACTACCATTTTTTTCTTTACATAACCTCTAACAACTCGTATTCGAAGTGTAAACACATAATAACTGAAGACAAAGACAAAATGCAATTTCTAAATTTTTAAGTGAAAATATATCCATGTTTTTATTATGAAAATTCTTGAGAAGTTATTATTTTCCGAAGTGAAAAAGATAAAAGTAAAAATGTTTGACTTTAGTATAAGCTTATTAACAATGTAGAAAAATAAGGCAGGGCAAAGGAGAAAAAGAGAAAAGAAGGACGAAGAAAATTTTAAAGAGTAAGAAGTATAAAGGCATTTTAAATATAAAATAATTGCGACGAGTGGGTGGTAGCTTAAAGAAGGAAGTATGCATCGTTCGAGTATTAAAAGATTGTTTTTAAACTTTTCTCCTTCTTCTTACACGTTGCTACTCAAAAGTACCTAGCAAGTCTGAAAGGTGAACGAAATGAAATTTTCTCTATCAGAATAAAAGTTCCAAGTAAAAAAATAGAGGAATCTTCCTGTCGGCTTTTAAATCAACGTTCGTGGTTGTATTAAAAATTTGATGAAAAATATTAAATGTGATTTTTCATTCTTCTTCATATATTTTTTCTGTTTCCCCGAAAGTTTTAGGTTGACATTATAAATTCTTTAAAAATTCCTATCTTAAGGAGTTAAATCTTACACGGACTGTGTGTTGAACTACACGGACTAAAGGTAATAGGAAACACACGGACCGTTGGTAAAAGAAAACACACGAACCTTTAGTAGAAGGAAGCACACAGACTGTAGTTAAAACTTTAAAATTAAAAATTAAACTTATTAAATACCTTCAACTCTGCAGATATCTTCCTCGTCCTCTTCATTCACAGGTTGAGTGTCCTCGTAATCTTCCTCTGGTGGAACTTCTTGTTCTTCAATTTCCTTGTCGATAACAACTTCTGACGGTTGTTTGACCTGCCTTAAGCCTACTTTCTGCGATTTCGGTTTCGTAGGAGGTTTATCTGGCTCTCTCGTCTTAGGCTTGAAGTAATTCTGTAACAATAAGAAAAAGGACTATGAAAAATTGCCGATTAGATTAATTATGTTCATCCCCCCATCCTTATCAAAATTTGACAGAGCATTTTATGCGGTTCGATAGAGATTTTTTGTCTAGTCGAAGGAATCATTAATAACATTACATCGACAAGAACCAAACTGAAGTGGTCGCAGCTGCACATCGATGTGCGTTTCTGCAAGCGTCAAATTTGCGTCTATAAATTGGTCGTCAGTGGGGTGGCATGGCGACGCGGTGGCAGTAGTAGCTTCTCTCTTTTCGGCTTTGAATTGTAATTAACATTTGGTTCTCCCATTAGTGTAATTAAAGTGCCATTCCATAACCTAGCGGCACCTTATCTTATCGAGCGCGGAGCGCGTCGGGTTGACTGCCGCGGGCCGTTCCAACTTAGCCGTCGCGTTGCTGGTGCTTTACCACCCCCGTTTTACAAAATATGCAAAAACGCAGTGCGTTTGGTGTGCAACATGATTAACGCTCTTATCACTTTTTCTCCGCTCTGAGTATAATAATTCAAAAATTAGAAAACTTATCGAAAAGCTCGTTGTAAAAGGTCACCCCATAATGGTAATTCCGAAATCAGTAATTCAAATTGGAAAGAATGCAAGTGAAAACAAGAAAGAGGTCATTAATATAAGAAAATCATGATTTATGAATTAATATTAACGCCTTTTCGCACCCCCAGCTTCTTCAAATGCTAGATCCCCAAATCGTAAAATATAAATTTGGAAATTGAAAGCACCCGTAACAACATGTGCACCATTTGGCATTTTCTCATCTCGGGAAGAAAGCAAAAGCAGTACGACGCTTTACGAAATCCCTTTTCCACCCTTTTCCTGCACTCAGTCGTCGTCAGTGCTTTCCATTACGACTAGCAGTAGTAAAAAGGAGTTTTTAGGCAAGCGCTTCGGAGTCTTTAAAATTTCAGACCGGACCCAGATATTTGATAATTGATATTTCGTTGTGTGTCGCCGCGTAAACTCTCCCCAATCCCGTCGCATCGCATCGTCGGTCGAACAGCCGTCGTTTCGTTAATTAAGCTCCCATGTAATTCACGCACTGCCATACTGCAATCGACACAACAGCTGAAAGCTTTGGAAATCAAGAGGATGAATGAATTAAAGCTTATTTTCTTTTCTCATTGTGAGTAATCCAGCGCAAAATAAATATTCTCGTATTAAATGGTGATTTTCATTATTCCGGAGAAAAAGCTTCGGAATTAAAACCTAAATCATCCTTAAAATATGCCACCCTTAAAGTATAAAAGCTTCGGAGCGTGTGGCTACGACATAATGTGATATTTTTAATTTGCAACCGGACGGGCGAGTGGAAGACTACTGTCGAAATTGCATGGCCGAGGCGACAAAAAGCTTCCGGCCCGAGAACTGACTTTCAGGAGGAAACGCACGCAGAGCAGGGACAACGAGCTGAGGGAGGAGGAGACGACGAAGGCTGAAAAGGCAGCCGAGCGCGCGTCCTTTTGAATTCGCGATGCACACGCAAACAAGACAACATCTGCACGACCGACGAGCTGAGTGGCAAACGGGTGTTGGGAAGAGGGTTTCTCCTCTCCTCTACTGCACGAGCGGAATGGACAATGGTCCTCCACGCTCCACTCGCTCGCGTCTATCTTAGTTGTCAGCGGCGCTGTGTTTTAGAAACTTGTTGGCAGTTTGACGTTTAATGTTTTGATGTGTTTTTCTGAATGCTCACGTTTTTCCATTTTCGTTCTCGACACAAAAAAAGCAAAGATAACAGACAAACTACGGTCCCTGGTGGAATGCGCATCCAATTCGGAAAATTGTATGGACATGCTAAGAACACACAGCAAAAGTGGCAAATTGAAAATTTCCAATGGACAATTTTGATGGGAAGACAAGACTTGTGGGGCGACAAAAAACCCGAACGCAAACAACTTAATCAAACGGAATGAATTTTCACGGGGCATGTCGCGGAAGGCCATAAAACGTAACCTACCCTCGACGCGCTCGCAAAAAATGCATGTAAATTAAGTTGCGGAGCAGGCGCCTGAGCTTTTAATCTATGTGGCAGATCAAAGGGATACAAAGGGCCATCCGAGTGGTGGTGCTAGATGAAGAAATAATTCGTTCTTTTAGCTTTAAATAGAGTTCTAAGGAGGACAAGTAAATATATGGCCTGTGGATATTACAAGTTAACTTATGTTTGAAAAAAAATGAGAGGTTTAATAACTTTTTAAGGTTATAATATGATAATGAGAAAGAAAAAGAAAAACTTCTACTTTAAATGGCAATTTTAGAATTTCACGAAAATAGTCTGGAAACGTCAACATATTGTGAATAACCACATTTTGTGTCGTTTAGTTATAATGGCTGGATGGTCATTGTTCCGGCCGCATGGTCGTAGAATATATGGCTTCAGGACATGGTCCGGTGCCGGTATCCAACCGCCCCTCGAAATAAATCGTGCAAACAACCATATCCTCGTCTACTAGTTGCTGTTGCTTGTTGAAAGTATGTCCAGGTCCTGGGATATGAGTATCAATACAACAGGAAGCTGTTTGTTTGTAAAAAAAAATCCTTTTTTCTGTTGGCTAGGGACCCATTATTAAAAATTGTGGTGAGAGGACAATAGCCTCGCACAGAATAAATAAAAATTTAAAAATAGAAGCACAGTTTCAATATTGAATTTTATAGGTATAGTCATTACCAACATTTTAGAAGAAGGGTGATTAATTACGCAAAGAGTAAAAATATCTCAAAGAGTTAAGAAAACCTTGAGGAACTTTTGGAAAATTCACTTTGAACTTGATCAAAGCACAGGAAACCCACATCCGATAATTATAATCCCTGCGGTTCAATTAACCAGCAGGTTTTTCATCTGAAATTTGAAATTTCATTCTAAGAGATAGACATTGGATGTCCCAAGACTGGTGTCGCATGTCTTGTTGAGACGTGCAGACAGAAGTTGAAGGCGGTCAGCGAGGTCGTAGCCGTCACGCCGTCGGACATGTCTTCCCATGGGACAACGATACACGAGAACCTTCGCACACATCAGGACATATCCCAATAGAGAAACTCCACAGTCGTCATGTTACTAACAAAGACTTGGGCAATTGATGCTGTTGAATTCTGTCAAATAGTCTAAACAACTAATGGTCACAACAATCTGTCAATTACTCAATGTGATATGAATAGATTTTTATTATATGAAGGAAAATAAGAATGACAAGCAAGAAGGTAAATTTGGTTAAAAGATTAAAGACCTTTTTCAATAGCATGTGATCAGTGAGATATATAGTGTGTGCGTGCCAAGGGTGCAAGGCACTCCAACCCTCACAACCTAAGCATCATCATTGGCAATATTGTCTTGAAATAGAGGACAGGTAACCGAATCTATTTAGACGTGCCAAGAAAGAACAATTGGGGACATAAGAAGCAGGAAACTCAATGGCACTAAATGAAGTAATAGTGGAAACCTAGAAAGGCACGAGAAGAGTGAGGAGAAAAGCTCGAAAGTGATCAAGAGTCAAGTCACGTATCTGACATTCGATTGGAAGAATAATGCAGCTTAATCTTTCAACTTGCATTTTATCAATAGACCTAAATGACATTTATCACCTTACAAATATTCATTTTGTTTTCTTGGAATTTTTCTTAAGAAATCAAACGTCAAAGTTTTCAGATATCGAACGAAGCATAAGCAGTGTAATTAGAAAGAGGCTATAGCATAGCCCTGAAAATGTAGTCATAACTTTGATGAAGTAATCCGGCGCCACTTAAGCCCCCGTCGAGATTAAAGAGCTTTACGGCGAGTCGGACGCGAAATAATGTATCTGGGCGGCGGAGATATGCCGATACTAACTCAAGCTGACAACGGGATTCATAGACATGTGTTCTCGGCCCATATTGCCACCCCCATTTACCAGTCTCATCATAGTAAGCACACCTAGCCCATACCTTTACAAGCCGCACTATTCAACATTAGCTTTCTGCGAATGGCTGGAAACGACCAGAAAACCACTGGACGACTATACACGACTAGATCTGACAGTTAGAGATGTCTGTGTTAGTTGATGTATCATGCTCAACCCGCCCGGTCTACTCTACCGTCACTAGTCACATGTCCAACACTCTGCGCGTTGCTAATTACCTTGGAATTGTCGCGATTTGTTAATATCACACGCATAGGTACAGATACATCCTTTGAAGAAGATAGTCATCTATTTGTGAATGTTAAGCTGTTCTAGGTTCGGTTATGTTTTTAGACCAAGAGTTGAATAATTGCGGACCGGTTTAGGATGCTGATTTGTCAAAAATCTAATCATTTTCAAGTACTCTAGTAGTAAACTTCAAACTTTAGATTTGAATTTATTTCGAGTAGCTTATAAACCTCGTGTGGAATATTTAGATGTTAGAATTGAAATCCAACATCCTGTTGAATATATTTTGCTGCAAAATTATTTACGAATTGCGAAAATTGCACGAAGGCTAGATGAATTGAATAGCCAAGCAATAAGCTGCTGTATTGTTAATATAGATTTATTTTAATATGCAAGCACTTCTCTAGCAGCAAACCAAGTAGAGTTGGAAAGTACTTGTGCCTGTAATTAAATCCACCCTGGTCAGTGCAAAGGGCGAGAGGTATAAAAGGCCTGCGGACAAATCAAAATAGGAAGCCAAACAAAATTACGTTCATTCTCTACTTACTCTTTAGGTATTAGATTAGTAAAGGCCGTATTATGTGATCGTGGCGTTTCGAATAAATTTCTGTCAGGAAGCATACGTACTCACTGATGAAGTTGAGAGCTAGAAGCTAGAAGTAAGTACAAAGAATGGCTTCTACTTTGTGTGCTTGTTGGTGGAATTCAAAGACGTTTAATGCCGCCTCACAAATAGAAATTTTAAATTAGTTACCGTTAGGATGAGGGAAAGGGGGCCTTTCCACAGTGCAAGAAACAAACGAAATGTGTAGTTAAGAACATCGTATGGCTTATGTACTACTTGCGAAGCACTTCCGGCAATTGTAATGCAGCCGCGAGACGCGTATTGTAGCACTTTGATGATCTGTCTCTAACTTTCAACATGGTTAGTCGACGACTCAAAGTAAGTCTTATATTTCATGCGTCTTTTACGATGCTAATGTAAAAGTAATTCTTATATGATGAATAAGAATACAATGCATATGAAATTAATCCTTTTAAGTTTAAACATAACCTACAAAAGTTCAAATTTCTTGTTTTTAAATTGGAATTTTTAATAATAACAATGATTTTGTTAATGCCAGAAAATAATTTATAGCTGGCAATAACCATGTTGCCAGCCACAAATCATACGCTCCGACCCTTCTTCCTCATCTGCGTTCATTCTCCTGGCATGAGGAGACCTGCAGGCTTGGAGCAATTTCTCAATTCGAAAGGCGAATCTACAGCGGGCTTCGACAAGGGCCAATTTTCGACAAGCCCGCCGTCCAAGTAATTAATTCGTTTTTAATGAAGCGGCAGCACAGGCAACCGCCTCAGACAAACACACACCCCACAACCTGCGTCTCACCCTTCTGCTTCTTCAAGTACGCATTCGGACGAACGACTAGAGACTCGAAGCCCAAAGTCCCTTGAGATTGACGTACACCATGTTTCGGATCAACTCGCATGGATCTTGTATTTATCTTGTCATATAACTAAATTAGTTCATTAATACCTTCAATATCTTAAGAAGTTTCTCTAACCGCTAGAGGCATTTATGGTAGCCTCAAAAAAAATATGAGAGAAATTGTAAGTTAAGTTGCCTATAATAAAATAGTTCACTTCTCAACCACTAGCGCTATGGCGCTAGTATATAAAAATTTGAAGATTTTCTCAAAAAAAAAGAGTAAAGTAGTAAACAACACTACAACAACATAAATAGGCAAAGAAGAAACTTAACCGACCGGAAAAAGAAATGATTGGATTGTAAGATCCAAGTTATATGCGAATAAAAAGAAAGGGAAAGCAACAGGAAACGATGAAGGTATAGTATACGTTGTAGAAAGACGTAACAGTAGTAATAGGATCCAAAAGAAGTAAAAAAGATTTAATTTAGTTTTCCGGGAGGCACCCCCCAACGAGCGATAAATCTCTCAGTAAATAACAATCACAGGTAATATGATCATAAAGCAGTCCGGAGGAATCCATTTACGATGCGAGTATAAAGTCTAGATAACACACAGCTCCTAGATAAGCAGATAACAAGGACGAACGATGAAAGTGCGTAAATAGTGAAAGAGAACTTTAAACGAACTTGATTCTTCCTTGATTCCAATTTATTCGATGGTCTTGCTTATATATTTTTTGCTAGAGTGCAGGGTGACAAAGAAGGGTGGAAACTCGACAAATGTTGATGGGTCCTAGCGACTTGTGAAACACTTGGCCCCATTACAATGCTATAAATCTGCAACGACGACCATGCTGTTAAGAGTGCCACGACCCGAAACTACACGAGAGGATTTCGAGGTCATTATGAGAACATTGGGTACAGACATGTATGCACTCTCATAGGGTGGTTAACCTTACTTTAAACGAGACAAATTAGTAACATTCTACATTCCTATTTATGATTTCTCTTTGGTTGAGAATATCAAAGTTTATTGAACTTTGGCTAAAAATATTATTTGCTGTATTTTGTTTTATTAGAATTAGTTTTTGTAAGTAAAAACATTCAAGGACATTCCAAACTCCCCTCAGATTTCATTGTTGGTTGCCTATACGGAAGATGATTATTTTTCTTCTCGAGCTGATAAATTGTAACCATCATATAATGCATATAAGAAGGAAACTAATAAGCAAAGTGTAATAAAATAAAATAAGCAAGACCACTCACTCTCTTTCTACGGACGCAAACAAAGAAATATAAACCTAGATTGAATGAAAACAATCAAATCATATCATCATCCTGATGAGGACGAAGACTTACTGGCACCATTTCTTCCATCCACATAGCTCGTAACTTATTCTTCCACCTCCTCAACAAATTTCCTTTCTTCATAAAATTTCCTTCCGTTTCCTCACTCTTATAAATAAATATATTCCACATTTTCTTTTGGTACTTTTTGTGTTTTTCTTTTTAAAATTAATTCTTCAACTTGAAACAAAGGTAAGTAATTATTCACAGCTGATAAACGCTGATAAACGCTGATAAACACGCTTACACAATTCGTAAGAAGAAAATATCAGCTTAGGTATTGCTTGCTAGCTGTTCCTCGAGCTTATGCCTGTAGGATGTTTGAGAGTTTAATCTCTTCTCTGTTGGTGAATACATAAGTCGGAGTGTTGTTTCCTATGAAAAGTCGAAACTATATACTGGACCTGGATCGCTGGATCTCTTGGTAACGTGCATTACTTCGGGTTGAGCGCGTGCATATTATTGAGTGAAAAGCAAACCTCGTGCGAAACACATGAAAACTACGAGTATCAAACGATCACCATCTCCGAAAATCTCAAAACCACCCGCGGTCATTTCCCTTCTTTGTTTTACAACAATATATCGCAATTTTTCTGGAAATTCTTCATGGATCTTGACTGAAAATACCGAAAACAGGGGTGTAACTAGAAAATTTAAAGAATGGAAAAAAACCTAGAAAAGTTGGATGATGAAAGTTAAAAGTTTGATGTCGATATGGCACAAGTTTTTTTTTTCGATCAATGCATACCAATGTTAAATGGTTTCGAAATAATTCCCAACGAAGTTTTATTTTTAGAAAGGAACGAGCGATAGAATGAAGAACGTTACCACCTTTCCATCTCTTAGAAGATATCCGGAATTGATCAGCCGGTAAATGTATCGAAGTAATAGGTTCCAAGTGAGTGGCGTGTTTTTAGCACAGTTTAGAGTTAAATAGGTGTAAAATTCTTTCGGTAATAGGCAACAAATCCCCCTCGCGTTTGAAGCGTCGCATTCGATTCCATTTCCCGTTATTACGCGAGTTTTTATTGTCGACGACTGGATTTCATAGGATTCTATCTACTCTTTATCTTTTTCTTTAAACAATTGGATCCGGGAGATTTCATTCGATTACTTTACCATTGAATAATGTTTTGTACGAAGAAAACAACTAAAGCAATTATTTAAAGTTAGTAAATTCATTACTTAACAAGTTGAAATGTTAAAGGAAATATAATATTGGGAATTATTTAAATGCACTTAAAAGTAAAAGAAGGAATCAATTAAGTTAATTAAGTTTACAGTGAGATTTAGATGTCTGTTTCATTGTCAGGATGTTTGTCTGAGTATGAAACCTTTTAATTCATTTCGGTTTCTGCATTTTTCCGTTCTCCCTTGTCATTTTCATGCTTTTTATTGGTGTTCTTTACTGGTCGGTCTGAGTGAGCTTAGCCATAAGAGCCAGAGTCACATGAAGTGAGTGCTTAGCTTTTGGGGGAATACGGAACACTGTCTAGTAAGTTAGAAGGGACAGTGCTAAAATATGCGTGCACAACTTTTTTAATCGACGTGAAAAATTCAACACTGTCAGGGCGGCGAAACCACTGCTTGCATAATTTACGTTCGAAAACAACTTTATAAACGCGCATTTTGCATGCATTGAGCTTGTATTTCGTTGCTCTTAAATCTTGATGAGATATTTTTCAAAAAAACCATGAAAAATTTAAATCTAAGTAGAGCTCTAAAATCGGTTTTACTTGATAACTCAATAACTATTGTAGATAGCAATATTGTTTTAGCTTAAGTCACTTTGGCATTTTAAAAAACATAAAGAAAGAGTACCCACATGGTTATATTAGTTAATAAAATGTTTGATCGGCCATTTTGTGTCATTTTTGTTCAAAATTACAGATTTCACAATTTCTGATTTTTTAAAGTTAAAATAACACAATTAGAATTTAAAACTGATAAAAATGTTTAAAACCATCACTAATAAAAAACAACCTTTTTTCCCAGATTTCAACCCTCTCAACAATTTCTGACCATTTCCTATAACTACAACCACTAAAATAAATCTAAAAGTAAAGCAGTAATAATAATAACAATAAATAACAATAATGACCCTCGTATTCCAAGCAAAAAAAGTAAAAAGCAACAACAAACCCCTTGGTAGCAACCATAAGATTTCCATACGTATTCTTAGGATATCATAAAAGAGCCAGGAAGAGGTCATCGGGTGCAAATCTAGTGTGACATATCGAACATCCGATAGTAACTGCCGAGGTGGACGTAGAAACTCCAAGAGGGTGAAATATTCGATTCAAATATCACGCATTTGCATATGGATGCGGTTTTCTCAGCATATCAATGCCCAGCAATGAGGACCTTCTCGGTGAAGGGTCCTCGCGATATGTAAGGATATGTATGGTTATGCATGGTGACAGTTGTGTCCTCGACCGGACGCGACCAGTTTTTATGCTCGTCGTGACGCCAGTTGTATGCAAATGTTCGTCTCGTCCGAATTTTCAAACTTGGGGTTGTGCGAATCCTTAATTTTCAATATGCTATTCATCTTTAGAATATACCTACATATTTTCTTTATGCGAGTGACATCATCTTAATATAAAACTAATATTGATAATGGGATTTTGAAAAGGACTTGAAAGGACATTACAACCCCTCGTTAGAGTGTACAATTTATAATAAAAGAGTATAGAAGTCCTGGTCACTCTAGGGACATTCATTAAGAACCAAAACTGAATATAATAAAGTAGAGAGGAAAATAAGGATGTGGAGGAACTCCATATCGAAATTTGCGTTTCTAAAAATAGGTAGCAATTTCTTGCCTAGAGCATTTTGATCAGATCATACTTTACAACCGCTTGGGATTGGTCTCAGGGATATTATAATTCCATGTTGTAATTTCTAACGCATTATAATCGTAAAATAATAAAGATAATCGCACCCACTTTTTTGCATCTTACGAAGAACAGAAGCAAGCTTATCATCGATGAAGCCAAGAGCAGAACTGCTTGCGACGAGGAAAAACAGATAAAACGAGCGATACATAAACTATGGCCAAAGAGCTAGGAGAAACGCTGGAGGGCTCAGGTTTTTACAGCGTTTTAACACTGCGTAAGCCGTGCAAGCCGCTTTATTGGTTGTTTAGAGTGCTATTACATTAGTGGCGTCGCCGCGCCGTCTTCATGTCAGAGTATATTTACCTAATAACACCCCGACATGCATTAAGTCGAAACAACTCAATAAAAACAACGATATACACCCCAGATCTTAATATCACCTTACGGCGAAAATGTTTGAAGAGAACATCAGAGCAGTGCACATGCAACATCAGCATTATGGGTGAAAGCGGACGGAGTGCAACTAGCGGTAGACCAAAGAGCAAAGACCAAAGAGCAGGAGCCGAGTATCTGTGTGGAATCACTAATGAAGTCGAAGAGAGGTCAGATGTTTGCTAATAGCCAATCCATGGCTGCCAATTAGTGTCCGCACCTTATTTACTTGGTCCGAGACTTGACTCTATATCTCAGATAGGTGATATCGTTTCAGTTAGGAACGAACCTCTGAGGTATAGCTTACTTGGGATGAGATCGAATAAGATGCTTCAGCGAATTTCTTAGTGGTGAGATAGTGCCGCGAGGAGTAGATTACGATTGCATGATGCATGGATTCTATGTGTACTGAAAACGTTTGCGATTCCGCACGATTCGCCTTCGTTAACAAACAGACAACACGCTAATTATTTGTACGTAATTAATTGCGGCAGAACGTTTGATTGAATCGACATATAACTTACTTCCTTTAACTTAACCTCATTTTATATTAAAATAAACTTCAATGTTTTTAATTTTAGGGAATTTAACATAAAAAGTAACCAAGTGTTATCTTAACCTCACTTTAAAAAAACTTAACCTTAAAATTTGAATTTTTTTACAAAATTCTAACGAAAAAACTTTCCAAAAGATAAATACTCTAAAAGTTTCTATTTCTATTTTATGACCAGTGTCTTTTTCTAAGCTTTACAAGTCCTTCCTATGGCAAAAAGACCGGACTAATAATACATTTCGATTTGCTAGGTATTCCCAATTCGCAATGGGTGTGAGCAGCCCTAAGAAAGTAGCAAAGCACGTCGAGAACAGACAAACTAAGAAGGAGAAAAAGGAAAAGCCTAGGCGTTAAGATGACCGATACGATACCGAAGTCATTTGTTGAAATTCCCACCGGCGTTTAAATATTTGATATGTAGTGGACAATTCCTACTTCCACTTTCGAGATAAAAGCAATAGATTGACACGAGGGCAGAAGTTCCCTGAGTTCAAGATCTGATGAAGAAAAAAGTCGAGAAGAGAAGGGACGAAACGCATTTTTAAAATTCTCGACGCGAAATAATAAAATCATTTTCATGGGGGCTTCTATTCCGCATACAGAACAGAGGGAAATGCCTAAATTGTTTTCATTGCTTTCCACCTCAAACCTCAACATTTCTCGAGATTAAAAATCTCTGCGGTGTATATCCATCTGTTTCCTATTTTCCCCTCTTGCAAAATATTTTTTATTTAAAAATTACTTACACACTGTATGAATGAATTATGAAGAATTTAAGAAGCGAATCACGCAAATCGTATAGGAGTTGAATTGATGGCAATTGCACGTTTTCGTTGCCGAAGGCGATTGTCACACCAGCTTGGTGACATCTTTAAGCAAGGAGTAAATACTCGGCACGTACATGCGATTCAGCTCCATCCGTGGGTGTGACCGATTAGTTCACGACGACATCGCGGACACTGTCTTCGTACAATGCGCTAGCAATTACTCTCGTCGTAATTCTGCGGGCGCATCCGCTCTTTCCATTGCAACGACTTTCAATATCACGTATTCGTATTCTACACTTGTCCTAAACCCAAGGATGATGATGAATTCGATTCATTAGCCATTTGGAATTGAGAAAATTGAATGAATGAATTATTATCCAAATATAAATTATGATAAATTATTTTAATAATAATAATTCTTATTTTTAAATTTAAAAAAGTCTTTGACCGGCGCATCCACATGATACATTATACTAATGATCAGATGAAGAGATATACACCACCATACCAAACATTCAACTTAAGAACGAAGAACTTTGATCTTACAATCAGCCTGGAGATAGATATATGCGGTGGTGGTGTATCTTTTGAACTAGTTCGGAAATTGCGATTTAAAGTCCGAAGTTGAGAAACCGCAAGGATTCGTAAGATCTTCGCGGTCTGCGTCGTCCTTTCGGGTTGCGTCCTAACCAACCACGCGCTGTTTCATTCATTCCTTTCCTTTATTTATAGATCAAAGTTTAAGACTGATTAGTGTTTATAATACCATTCTAAAGACGTAAACATACCACCTAAGTTTCCTCACAAAAAAAAATGCTAAATTAAAATCTCATTTTTGATAGTAATTAATTTTTGGAGGTTATGTAATAGGAACTCCGGAAAAGGTAGTTTTTACTTCCTGTTCCTAGAGTATTCGTATGTGGAATGGAAAGGTTTCGTTCGCGGTAGCAATATATTTGATGATAGCATTAGAGTACAACAGTCCGGGGACCAATCTAGTTTACAACGTCAGTGTCGAAATAGCAAATGTAACCTTTGCCAATGGTCTTTTATTTCTACATCAATTCGAAATGTCTGTACTATAGTCTCAAATAGCTTTCCATCTTTCAAGATTATTTCTAAAAAAAAATAAAGTCAAATTTGTTGTAAAATATTCAAGATGATCCTAATAAAATAATACTGGTATATCTGTCATTACATAGTGTTTAAGCAGAAGCAACGCTAATTTAGCTTAATCACCGTTTAATAACTCATATATGATTCATGAGGGTTGTGCCGTACCGCCACACGTATTGACATATTATAGCAGTTAGTTCACTTATGCAACGAACGATGCAATGACGAGCCGATACGATGTATTATTCAATTTATTCGTTTCGTTGTCTATTACGATCATTATAGGTTTGTGTTCGCGACGTTCGTCGATCGTCCGATAATGATAACTTGCTTCTTGTGATATATCACGCATATGCGTATAATTTCTTGCTGTTAGAACGGATCACATTGCAAATGACATGCATTATTTAGGGTTGCTTTGTGCTAAATCTGCAATCGTAGAAATTTGCATATTGTATAAATGTGCAAACTGTAATTCTAGAATTGTAAACTTTTCTCATAGATGATAATTATTTGGTATATGACAGGTGAGGAATACATTGAGAAATGTTTCATGATCTAATAAAATTAATAAGTATCTGCAAACCAATTTTTTTCTCTAAAACCTAAAAACATGTCTGTACTACATAAATGTACCTCTATCATCTTATCAAATTATCAGCTGTCAGTAGTAAATTAACACTCTTGAGTGATCACGAATTATTAAAGAAGATGTGAAAAGTTGGAGTTTTGAAACTTGGAAAATTTCCTACGAATGTTTATTTCCTTGAAGAAAATATACCCCTAAATCTATTCCAATTTAATTCTGATCACCCTGTGTATGTTTTATATATTAGCTAACGTGATCGTCGCTTGTTTATTATTTACGCAGCACGCATCGTCTGTCCGTCGACATTTCTACAACTCGTTTCAAGCACAGGAAGAAGAAGAAGAAGAAGCGCCACGTTAATTTTACCTTCATCCTGTTCGACGTTAATGCCCCCTGCATTAATCCCTTACGCACTCACTATGATATATTTAGTTATGTCTATGTCGGAAGGTAGCTAGGTAGAAAATGAACGTGCACGCACAGGAAGTCAGCCGAGATCTAATTATCAATCATTAAATGCTTGCGCGCGTGTGGTAATTACCGACCGATGATTACTGACTTGCCAATCTTGAATCTAAACTCTACAATCATAAATTTCCTTGAGTATTACTTATACTCGTCCCCCTTTTATAATTTGCTTTTAATAAATAATAAAATTTGATAAAATCTTTTTCTGAATTTTTTAAAATTTATCTAATACCCTGTATATAGAATATCGTTTTACATTTCGTTTGATATAATATTTGATATTTTTACTATTCCCGTATTTCAGTAGCAAAGGCAAAGTTTCATTCGAAGAGGGAATCCACAAAAAGGGAATCCTTTGAGCATTGAGTATGCGTCGGCAGACCCGAGAATGGCACGGGGGCGGCAAACGTATTTTGAGTTATTCGTGCCGTCGTGTTGCGCAGTGTTTAACGAACTCGGCTAATAAATCAAAAAGACCCCGACTTACAACGCAACGCACACAGGCGGCGGCGGACGCGTACGGGACGACTCCGTCGACATATTTCACATTCTATTTTATTTTATTGCGGTCTTTAGTTCTCCAATCTGTCCTTTTACTAACAAATGTTTCTATCATATTTTAAACATTTGCAAAATAACTTTTTAAATGCACGGACTGCGTATTGAACAAACTTTATGTTTCCTCGGACTGCATATAGAACCAAAAAAAAAATTAACAGTGATTTGGATTTTGCGTAGATCAGTTAACCATCCCACCTAAAATCCCACCCGATTTTATATCAACGAACATTTAAAACTACTCGAATTTAATAGTCCCGAGCAAATCCGTCTGGGTGATTGCATAGAATCGTAAAATCGTGATCCAACACTTTTGCACTCGTTGAAAGGCGTCTTTCGTGATCGCAACTAAATCTTCGAAACGTACTAATAGCACGGTCTACCCGAACTCCGACCACCCCCTGAAATGCATCCCACACGGTAGCAATAAGACGCCGCAATCCCATCGCTACTATTATTCCGAATGTGCTAAACCAATAGACCGCTCCCGCCCAAATCTATCTATTTAATAGATGTAGTTCCACGTTCTCGACGTTCGTGCGTCATTCCATCATCAACAACACCGAAACGAGTCTAAACGCAAATTCAAAGTCTAAATAAGTGTTTTCCTAATCGAAATCTCAGTTCCCATTCCAATTTCAATTTAGATTTGCTACCACCTTTACAAGCTTGTGTTTTATCTAGAAACTAATGTAAAAATGACATTGTCGACACGAAAGGGTTGCTTTATTGCACATCAGCAGCTGAGTCAGAATGTTAATGCGAAATGGAAATAATGCACTGACTAGCGAGGAAAAGCGAAGCAATAGTAGATGAAGATGATGATAATTTGAGGGTGAATTAGTAGCGTTTCGCCGTTAATTCAAGCAGACTCGTCTTGTGTTTGCCTTTAATTGGACGAAAACCAAAACACAGGTCGGAAATCTAGGAGTCGTGTATTTGGTTTCAAACGCGTACAGTGCCGGCTGCTGAAGGTAAAACAAGACGAGGGCGAAACACCTCGAAACCAACCCTTCAGAAGATACTCACACACTGTTACCCACAGTATCTTTGAAATTCATAACGGTTACATTCTGAAGGTTAGAGTTGTGTTTTAGTGATGTTGAGAATTTGGCAAACACACTGTATGGTCCTAAGTAAAATCAACGACGACTCAACAATATTCCCCGTCCGTTAATGCTGCAGGTAGCAGGGTAGAGAACATCTCTCGCATCTTTACGGCTCGCGACTTATTACACGCGCTATGCATGTTGTTATCTAGTATAGTACGTACTAACATGCCCCAACGCCAAATGTCTAATTGCATCCCGCACCATGCTAGTTAGTCTTGTCGGTTTTAATATAAGATATTAAATTTGCAAATTGCAATTTCCAAAACATCCAAAAGAGAAAAACGACATGACATAACCTCAAATCAAAACCATCTGTCGGGTTTCTTCGTTGCCAACACGAGTAGTTCTTTGTTTCGGGCTGAAAATAATTACAATGCAAAGCATTAATAATCGCGCATAATTAGTGAGCAATGATTGAACGACGTGACAGTAGGTTCGTTCGTGCCTATGAGAATCACGCATGCAGGCATTAACATGCATGCGGCGTCATCATCTTGCATGCATCGAAAACTTGCAACTCGCAAAACAAGAACAAGGAAACTAAACCGTACGTACGATGACGGCGGCAAAGTTAGTTTTCAAGAGCGAGGAGACCTTCGTTCGCCAGACGCTTTTTATGATTGGCATTCGGTTCGTTGCACCCCCGTAAGGTACCCAAGGAAAACAGAAAGTAATACGGAAAAAGTTGTCCGGGACAACGCAAAAAAGTAAAAATTCACTTTAAGAACAAGAACAAAAACAAGTAAAGTTTGCGATGAGCGGGAGGAGCGAGTCCAAACTTATTCTTAAACTCGGTTTTGAAGAAAAGTTGCGTATGCCCAGAGTTCGATGGCGTACTCACCAGAAGTTCCAGAACTACGTCAGACGATGACGACGTACGACGGTTCTTTCAACTTTGACCCAATTAATTTTTCGCGGACCGCAAAACTTATCGATGCACTAAAACTCAGTGGAGTTAAATGCCATATAAAGCTATAAAAACATAAGTTTTTAACTATGCTATACACCCACCATGAAAAGTTATAGTTATCGTTTTCGAATTGAAGGAACATATGGTGATTTTCCCATACTTGGCCAAATAAATAGAAAAAAAAACTATAAAACTATCGGCTATAAATAAATAAGAATGGTTAAATTCGTGAGGTACCAACAGGATAAACGAAAATAAAATAAAAGGTTTTATGAATTGGGTAGAGTGTAATAGGGGCACAGGTCGTTTAAATCGTACGTGGTAATAATACTAGACGTGCGTGCATATTTTATTAAAGAAAAAATACGCCGCATTTATATAATTTCCAGTTGAACATAACCTATTACTATTATTACCTTCTCATTCTTCGACAACTCACAAGGAAATGCGCACGTTATCTCATCTTCTCTTGTAGGGTATGCAGTATGTATAAAGCTAGCTAGTCACATGTGGTAACCTAAGAAAATTTTTTTTTCTTTTGGAAAACACGAATGTCACGAGATATTATAACAATGGGAAGAAAATTAGAAATAAACGGCAAAAACCAAACTTACAAGCATAGCATATTAAATATAAAATGAAATATAAGTCAAAAGTAATATTTTTCATTCTTACACTGTGTAAAAAGAAAACAAATATTACACGGACTGTATTCTGAACATAACTTCAATTTAAAAAAGCGAACTAAAAACAAGGACTGTATATTGAATTACTCATTGTCAAAATTGTAAGAAGAAAAAATGCACGGACTGCATATTAAACAGAACCAAAAATACTATTTTTAACTTAAGTAATATTTACAAAGTGGTACTTTTAGAGTTAATAAAGTGAATATTAGACAAAACCTAAAACAACCACGTAGACAAAGTACCGCCGATAAATAATAAATAAATCGTTAAGTGTATTTGATCAGCCGATCATTATATATACCCACCCGCTCATTAAAAGGCATAAAGACCAAGTCGTCATTTACTCCTTTTACCGAAGTGCCATCCCATCGCAAACGGTCTACACTTAGCTTTCGCCTTCTTATTGCCTATCCCTATCCCCCATTTGGAAGACAACCTAACACTAGACTAGTCTGATACACTCGTCCTAGTACCTTCTAACTAATCTTCTGCTCGGTACATAATTACACCTTAGGAGAAAATGCCTTTAACTCTTTCCTCATAGTTGTATGTATTCATTCTCTCACAATATCCATATCGCATTGCTTCTGTCAATTGTTGCAAGAAGATTCGAAATTTCACCCTACGCACACGTTCTTCAAAATTAATTACTTAAATATTAATCGAGGGAAATGACAGCTTTCGTCCTGCTTACCATATACTGGTCAGACGGGGGAAACTAACCTAACTTTGTTTTTCTCTCCACATATACATATTCAAAGATGTAGTTATAGTTATACTCGTGTGTCTACTCCTAGGGTAGAAGCAAACGGGCACAGTATGCGACTATCGATTTATAATTAGCTTTCTAGTTTTCTTGTTTGTTACACTTGGATATATAGTTCGGGTCGCAATTACTACCGTCTCCTCACCGAATTATTCCATTTGTTTCGTTTCGCCTCTACGTAAATCGTGGATTATGTTTGGAAGGGTAGATAAATCCATAATAAAAATCATTTGAATTTAGGTTAGGAAGTGAGTAAAGTAAAATCTATTAAAAATAAATTGAGGGATAATTATAGGGTTTTAATGCAATATGAAATTATTAAGGGTGCCTTTTTGGTCGAAACGCATTAGATTGACATTAAAAATGTATTAAAGGAACAGTGCACTTCAAATGTTTTCAAGGTCACAAAAACCCAAATTTGTTTCTTTTCACCTTTTGGAATGAAGTAGAAGTGAGCCTAGTAAGTATACAGAATGTAATTTTCAGAAATGTTTCAGAGACTTGTCGACGGAAGAAACAGAAGGGTTGATGGGAGAACCTGAACCGCAGCCAACCAGAAGGAAAACACGGAAACTGAAAAGAGGCGCTGGCATCAAGTGTTACATGCGAAGACAAGTCGCTTGGTTCGTACTATGCCTATGTACCTTAATACCTACTACCCCGGATGGAAACGGAAACTCGTTGGGAACACGAGCAACTTAAAACCTTGGACGAGTGACGACTACAACAACGAACGCAGCAATGCTAGTGAAGTGTGTAATTAATCTGAAAATGCAGGTAATTTATGCTCGGAATGTTTATTGCGAAAACGAGGAGTGAAGGGATAAGACAGAAAGCTAATTTACGGGCCGTCACGTATAACCTACTTGAAGATTTCTTACATTTTATCTTAAGAGTTTTTATAAAAACACCAATATTTTAGAATTGTAGTGAAATTTAAATTATATTGACGCCATTTTGTTTGGTGACCGGCATTTTTAATTTTAACTTTTTTTAAAGAAATATCCTACACGGACCGCATTTTGAACAAAACTTCAATTGAGAAAGTAAACTGAAAGACACGGACTGCATATAAAATAAAACATTTTAGACTATGTTGAATATTGACAAAACAAAATTTACACGGACTGTATATTGAACAGAACCAAAAAATAAATTATAAAAGAAAAAAGTAGTAATCTTAAAAGATTTCATTCGAATGATGAATTGCAAACTTTAAGAATTAAAATTACCAATCGATGACTAAACAATTATTGTCAAACTGGAATCTTCCTCCCCTCTCAGATTCCTAAATTCCTTTTTGTGAAATAATTGTTTAGGAAACAATTAACGCGCATCAGTGCGAATCGAGAGTATCGAAAAGTTTTGTGAAAGCATTAATATGAATTTATGCAAAACTCAGTGAAAATCGTATGCAGATTGTAATATATAATTAATTATTCGACGACGTAGCTGTAGAAGGAAATAAATAAATTTATTGGATTTCGCATAAAATTTATGCAATATTAGCCATATCATATGCGGCGAATGAATATGCATGCATATACATATTATAAGAGACGAAATGCCTATTCGCGTGCACTGCGCGTATGGCGCAGTTAAAATACTAAAATAATATCTCACGGACAGACAGGTGCGCTTTATATGAATAATACATTCACATATTATGTTAACTCGTATAACTTGGCGTTGTTGGACTTGAATATTATACGTATAGATGCTGTGTGTATATAAATTCAAGTAACTCTGCTATACGAGCACATAATCTCAGCTTTATACCTTACTGACTGTTAGTCCTACTGGAAATGTTTCACATTTCTTGGCCACCAACCAGGAATTATCTCTCGAATACAAAATACACAGCTAGTTATCATCATCATCCCTAAAGCATGTCTAACAAATTTACTGAGATAATGTTTTTATTAGGCTAGCTATAGTTTCTTCATTATTTATCTCTATGAGTTCTAAAAATTATCACAAAAATAGGAAAAAAATTATAGAATATAATAAGAAAAAGTCTATAATCACAGGATATCAATTATTAATTTAAATAAGATAAAATTAATTAAATACAGAAAAATTCTAATTGCCTGTAATCATGTGGAGGCGCCGGTCACATATCATTAACAAGTTATAAATTGACTAGAGAAATGAAATAAAAATTGATTTCCATTGCTGAAAATATGAATAAAACCACTCTAAATACATCTAATTGTATTTTGAGTTGCCTAAAAGAAAAACAATAAATTACATATAGCTAACTCTTGGTTGCCTAAAACAATTTCCCAAATATCCCTAAAGTAATCGACATTTTTCTTATTTCATTTAATTTCTTCTGCTGCTATCATTATTATTACTAATAATTCTTATGATTTTTTTGATCAACTAAGCATAAGACATAAACATGGATTAAATCGTCCGATTTAGTTCCCTTGGACATTTCTAGGTGAAGAAACAGCAAGGAAAAAGAAGTAAGGAAATCTAGAGTAGAATTAAGTGTAGCATACATGACAAGAGAGAATAGCAATAGGGGGACAATAGGAATCTCCATTGCCATAACATATATCTCGTCTTATAGAAGAAGAAAGAAAAAACCTTTCGTGAAATGGCCAGAGGTTATTGTATATTGGCTATATTGTCACGGATTCACGGATCATATGATTCTATCAACGCCACAGGAGAATTTATACTACCCTAAAAAAGTCAGGATTGTTAAGTGCAAGATGTCAACGACGCATTAAAATCTGTAAGTATAAAGGAAACAACTTGAATTATTATGTTCAAAGGAAAAAATATTAAAAATATAAAGAAATATCAAGTTTTGCTGATATCTTGATAAGCGATAGTGATAACAATTTGACTTTAGTGGTAATCGTTTTGGTATCTGGAAAAACATTAGAAATGACTACCCATATGACTAGGTTCTAAGTAAAATGATGATTGGGCCATTTTGTGCCATTTTTGTCCAAAATGACAAATTGGAACTTAAGTAAGTCTAAATAATCCAGTTTTAACTTATATAACACCTTTTAAGTTAAAACATCTTCAAACCAAATTTTATACAAAAACCACTCCCTAATAAAATTTAATATTGAAAGGCAATATGAAAACACAACAAAGAAAGAACACAAAGTTAATTAATTAGAGTTATTAGTGCGAAGTACAAGACGCCTTGTACATTATGACATGGTTTTAATCATAATTAATAGGCAGAGAGCATGATGTAAAGAAGACGTAGTCCCGCCGCAAGCAAAAACTGTTCCTACATGAGCTCCAGCATCATGTCGTTTCGTTTCTTTCATGATTTTCTGTTTTCCTCACTCGTATAAGTTCATCGCGTGCATGTATTAATAAGTATTCATCGTGTCTTTGCAAACTCGTTCAGCATCCTTACATTTTACATCTTTTGCATCTTTAAATCTTGCAGGATGCAGAAACCTGCGCCGTTGCGTCGCGAGATAGAGAAAGAGCAGGGAGGTAGAAAGGTATGCAAAACGAAATCTATGCAACTGAAAACTTTCTAGACGCCACTACCATCGTGCACTCGGCTTGCATTTTCCATCCCCCTTAAAACGTCCACCCACCCATGCAAGAGAAAATGTTGCTTTGACTAGCTTCGCTACGTTTCGTTGCCGCTGCAGCCTGCCAGCTATAAAACCTGCCCGACTCGACTCATACTCACTCCGCTTCGCTTCGCTCCCACGAAGAAAACTTTTCTACTTGTATGTCTAGCTAGCGTATAGTACACACTCATTTCCACTGCCTGCCTGGTCGGAACCTGTCCTTCATAATTACGAACTTTTCTTATTCATTTGCGCTGCTCGTCGAGCCATATTCGGATTACTCTGCTTCCATCATACGCTAATGTAGTGCATGAGGTATAACATGTGTAGCCGCCTCATTGTTTTTACGAGGGACGCGCCGCCATCGCTATCGCGGTTTATGCAATATTTAATTATTCACCGAGGTTCGACCGAGGTTTTTTCCTCGAGATGTCTTTATGCTTTCGGTTGGACCGACCGCGAGTGTCGAAAACCGTAATACGCAATAAAGACCGGATTTTCATAAACTAAACATCTGTCGCAGGGTCCTACTTGTTTTCTTGCTCGAATGTTTTGTCCTGACGCCCGCCGTCTGGAAGAAATGCCTCTTGTCGATATTTCGTAAATACTGCGCTCGTAAAACATAAAACGCTGGGTCTGATTGAACTACAGCTTTGTGAATATTCTCCAGCTGTCTACATCGTTTATTTTCCAATAAAAAATGCATAATATACAAAGTTACATAACATTTTATTAAAATATTTTTATATTTTTTAAATTCTTTGTAAATTACTAAGGCAAGGGGAAAATTCGATGTACGCATCTATTTTTGGTCCTCGCAATCCCACAAGCGAAGGACGAAGGATAAAATGGAGATATGTAAATAACCCGAACTCCGCGTGTAGGATAATAGCATTCATATTCGAGGTAACTCTAATGATCCATGTAGAACATATTAAACGGTTCTGTTCTGTTTCTATCTCAGAAATGCTACGAGTGTGTAAGACAAGGGATATCGTTGTAGAGGGTATCCAGACCTTCCTCGATTGAAGCAAACCAACGCACGACATACTACGTAACGTAACGTACGCAACGGATTAATGAAACTACTTGCTAAAGTGAGTCATTATTTGGAATGAAATCAACGTGAGCATAGACTGAAAATCAATGCTTACTGAGATCATATTACAAATGATTTAATTTTTTTTTAAAGAAATTCTAGAAAAATCTAGGAAATCAATTTGTTCTGTTTTTAATTTTATAATACTAGATTGAGATTAGAATTGTAGTGAAATTTAAATTTTATTGACGCCATTTTGTTTTGGTTACAGTGACCGCCATTTTTAATTTTAACTATTCTTTTTAGAATTATCCTGCACGGACCGCATTTTGAACAAAACTTCAATTAAGAAAATAAACTAAAAGACACGGACTGCATATTAAACTAAAACATGTTAAATTATGTTGAATGTTGTCAAAACAAAATTTACACGTACTGCATATTGAACAGAGCCAAAAAATAAATACTAAGGAGAAAAAAGTAGTAATCTTGAAAAATTACATTCAAATGATGAAGTCCAAAATCAATTTGTTTTGTTTTTAATTATATAATACTAGATAGAGATTATAATGAAATATGTTAATTGATCTTTTCCTTTTACAATTTGATTTCGTTGCATTTTCAGGTTTCTACTAGTGGCGTTAAAGCAATTTAACGACCGCGACTTGCGATAATATGGCGGCGATTGCCTCGTTCGTCGGGTAACTTGGTGCCAGCTTCATGCCTCGCACCGAATGACGATTGTAGTCTCGCACATGCTACGATGTCTGTCTAATTAACCCGCGGCCGATGCACATTATTTTGACTTGCATCTTGGGATTGGGGTAATGTAATCCCAACGCATACTAGACATTACTACTGGAATTAAGTTTCGTTCTAATGAAATTTGCAAGCATAACTGAAGAATTATTCATATTGGAATAGGAAGAGTATTCGAGTTACTAATACAGGATAGATAATGTTGCCTTTTCATAAAAACATCCAGCAAAACAGAATCAGAGTTAATTGAAAATCAAAATTAAAATTGTTTACAGTAAAATGTGGATTTTTGAGGTTCATTTTGAAGAAACCTGCAGTAGTAACTATAAAGCTAACCCTTGTATTTGAAACTAAAGCACACAGAAAACAACCGCGTCGCAAGAGATTCAATATGTTGTAACGGTTGCTATCAAACATCGTGGGTTATATCAAGCTTGCCACAGACCACATCAGACGAGCGTTTGGCTCGTGGATGCTTGGAAACCTCGTCGAAACCGACAATATGGAAATATGACGATGCGGCGAATGAAGAAGCCACTAGAGAAAAGGAAAACGGCCGCAGACGTAGAAGCCATGCAAACTCAAATCGAGGTATGTTTTAGTAATTTTATTTTTTAACTAGATACAAAAAAGTACTAAATATTGGCAACAATGTAAGAATTCAACAGTTTTTATGCTTTTTTTTAAAATTTAGATTTAATTTTTTTTTTAAATTTATTTAAAATGTATTTATTTAAATGTATCAATAAATTTGCATTATATTGGCAATAATGTAAGAATTCAACAGTTTTTATGCTTTTTTTTTAAATTTGGAAAAATTTATTTAATTGTATCTAATAAATTGGCATTTTAGACTCTTGACGAGTCCCAGACAATATAAATTGAAAGTCAAACCGCTTTAATGCAGTTTAATTTGAATCGAGGTATGTTTTAGTAATTTTATTTTTTAACTAGATACAAAAAAGTACTGAATATTGGAAACAATGTAAGTATTTAAAAGTTTTTATGCTTTTTGTTTCAAATTTGGTAAAATTTATTTAATTGTATCAAATAAATTTACATTTTAGAATCATAAAGATTCCCAGACAATATGAATTGAAGGTCAAATGCAGTTTAATTTGGAGGATTACTAGCAAAAGTCAAGTTTCTCATTGATTTCCAATTCAAACGTTTTAAAGTTTGGGGTAAGACTTTACATTCCGTATACTGGAGTTGAAAACTATAATTAATTCTAATTTTAAGTAGTTTAACAGAGTTACAATGAAGTTGAAGAACTTACAAGGTCACGAGATTTGAAGTTGTAGAAAATGTTTCATCCTTACCTGAAACAAAAAACAACCAATTTTATTTATAGAAATAATATTTTTGAAAAACCACAAATTTAAATATAAACTCATCTTGAATTTGCCACCCTTCAAATAAGACCAAAAAACAAATAACATTTCACACTTCATTCCATCATTTCTATTTATCCTTCATCTACTTCCGCATTGTTAACTAGCACCGGCGTCGTAAATTAATTACGATATCGTTAATATAGTCTAAATACCAAATTAGTGATTTAAATTTCATTATTTCACAGCGAATCGCGAGTCGCCAGTGAAAGCAGTAGACAGACAGTAAGGAAACGTCGTCGTCGTCCCATACAGCACGCGTTGTGCTCGCGGCTTGAATGGAAATCTCGAATTTATTCCGTTCGCTTCTTCCGTTTTCGTCGTCTCACTTCATCTCTTACAATTGAAGGACCAAGCAATGTAAAGGACTCAATGTGTGCATGTGAATAAATACGTTAATGTGTCTGATTTGCGATGCAAATTCGAACGCCACAACTCGAAGACGTCGTAGACTCAGTGGAGATAGTGAAAGCGATGAAAAGCAGGCAGGACGACCGACGGTCCCACTGACATAAGAACCGGAGCAAGCGTATGCTGATTGAGGAGACTAAGGAGATACGACACAATCAACGGATGGATGGATGTTCTGTGGAGTGGAGATGCATAATTTGGTTTCTGGCGGAAAAATAAATCGAAAGTAATGAGGAAATGCAAAGAGGTAAATGCGGAAATTGCCAATTTTCATGCTTTACATAATAAGTATCTAATTTTTCTTCATCTTAGAATTGTGTCGTGTTGCTAATTCGATTGTTGGTTTATTTGATTTGTAGAATTAAATGCACATGCTGTGAACGTAAATAACTGGCTATTTACGTTGGTAGCGTATGAAATGACCCGAGAAGTCATAATTTTTCCGTCCGTCAGAACGTCGCATCAGTGGGGTTGTGAATGTGTCTGATATTGATTCATTTCGTCCCCTTTTACATTTCCCGCGGAATTTAGCTACTATATCAATTGTATTAGTCCCATTTCACAGCACATCATACGGATTCGTGGACATAAGCTTTGCATGGAGTCATATGGAAGCAGGTGGTGGTGTGACACATACTGAATGGATTGTTTTGCTGACGATGACGATGGGTCAGTAGAGTGTCCGTCCGGCAAGTACCCACGCATCGAAGTGCATTTAATTGTAGGTGATGATTGAATTAGACCCGAGTTTATAAAAGGGATGTGCGTTGTGAATGTCATGATTACAATCCTTTTTACTGACATACTGATACATTTGTATTAGCTCTCTTACCCTAATTCTTTCAATTCATTTCAATTTTTGATTTTTTTTCCATTTCAAATAACTAATTCTTTAATTTGATTTATATACCAAAGCTTTATCTCCCCAGTGTTAATTTGTATCAATTTCGTTAATACCAATCCCAAACACTTTTATCTCCCCTTAAATATCGATTGGTGTTTTACCTACTTCATTCCCAAAACAATTCCACTATCATCTTCAGTTTCATAAACATCCCGTGATGAGTCAAATAGACAACATAATCGACTCCAAAATAGTTATTCCTTGAAGTGATATGCAACGTTCAATAACAGTATTGATAGCATTAATAGTAAGTCAGACTTTGCGTGAGACGTTAAAGAGACAACGCGAGACGTATGGGACATTGCATAGGACGGGATATTGCTTGCTAGAGTAAAGCAGGAACAGATCCATCGATGGATGAAGATTGGATTCGACTTCGGATGGGATATACATTCGCATTACGCGGCGGTGGGCTCCTATGATGTTTATGCGGTTTAATTTCCCCACATGCCATTAAAATCCGCGCGCCGTTCCTAGATATTCTACTTGCAGAGTTTCGGCTAGGGTTCAGATGGTATAAAATCCATCAAAGTGGATTTTGAGAGCGTCGTTGTGGTTACAGTTAAGAATGGATTTAGTTTACTAACCATGAGAGGAATGAAGTTATTGAAATATTGATAATGTAAGTATAATGTTATTGCTTTGAAATTTCAGATTTTAGATTGACATGTAAACAAATTGAAGCAAAATACACACCTTGTATATGAAGTATGACATTTTGGAGTATTGGAAACACTCAGTTTATTAAATAAAACTCAACAATTGAAATCAAAACAAAAGATAAAGAGACTGATAATCGAGTGACTTAAGTAAAGTGCGAAGTAAAAAATTCTTATTTATAATTTAAATCAAAATCATTAATTAAAATTCATAAATTATCAATTAAAATTTTTAAATGAATATCATTACAATTATAAAACCCTACCTTTGGTAACGGAAGAAAACACCAGATGAAACCCCTCTCTCCCCCGTAAAAGAAAAGTTTTCACGTGTGCCGTGTGTGTGCACACCGATCGGCGAGCTCACCGCAGCTGCAGCAACTCGAAGAAGATGGCGACGGTTTTTCTCCCAATCGCTCGAACTCGTGTATACAGTAGGTACTTACTCTCAGGTTACTTGCTTCGTCCAGCTGGCGACTCGCGGACGCGCGGGGGCGGTGGCGGGTGCAGTGGGTTGGTGTGGTGGCGCGCAGGCCGCACGCGTCTACTCGCTGCCGACGACGATCGCGCTGTGGCGGCGCATCCAGCAGCGTGCGCTGCCATGGGGGTGGTCGTCACCACTCGACCCGCCTTCTTCTCCGACGACTTCTTCCACCATGCTGAAGCCGCTCCTGCTGCTCCTGCTCTGTATCGATCTTATCACCAAGCTCCAAGTCCGCTAGCCAAGCATTTATTGCAAAAGGTAAACCGATAGGCAACCGGTAATGCATGCAAATCTTGATTGTTGATTGGGTTGTCTAGAGCTGCATCTACAATGACTTGGATTTGTAGCATGTGCACATGGCTTCATCGAGGGCAGTAATCCGCTTAATAGATTCCGAGGGGCACACGCGACTTGCAGATCTAGCAACCCTTTTGGCTTAGCGCTGTTAACACAAGATCCAATAAGTCACAGCTCTTCGGTGTGCTTGAGATAGACAACCAGTGGTACCAGACACACTCCATATGGATTCATGTAGACTTGATGCGATTCGAAGTCGCATATGTTCCTTGCTCTTTGATGAGAAGGACTGTGATTGTGAGGCAGATTAAATGGAAACCCGATTAGGACTAAAAGACTAAAAATGCTCCAGCGCTGGGAAAATTGCACGACGCAGAGTGCTAAGTGCTTGCTTCCTTGCGGAGACATCGACAAAGATCCAATGCGCATGCGTCGCTTCGATCCTACAGTCTCCTGCTCGCGGCTCAAGAAAAGCCATTAAAACTTTTTGCAGTTAACTTTGAAAAGTAAGTTGAGTTCGTTGTGGGGCTGCGTGTCTGTTTACTGCTGCCGTCTTCAACGTGGAGGCAGACCTTCTTCCGTGAGCATCGATTTTTGGAAAGTTTTTGTCCCACTTATACAACAACAAAACCATTCTGAGGGAGACGATGGTTTTGTGACGTAGTTGGGAGCCGCCGGCCGCGAATTAATAAGAAGAAAGTCTCGAGACGCATAAATAACCATCGCAACTTCTTTTTCTATATTTTCATTGCTGGGTGCAACGACGGCAAAGTTTCCGAAAGTTACTTTGCATTGGGTTCTAACTAGGTGACTTTCATTTGTTTTTATAGTTATAACTTATGAATTATTAAAAATTGCATTTAAGTGAAATTTCTTTTCACCTAAGTTAATATGAGATATATTTTGTTAGTTCAACACAGAAAGCGCAAACTCACAAACCTTCTCGCACATTCGTCCTAGTGGTAGATCACATCCGCCCCGTTTGCTTCGTGGATTTTTTTCAATTTTTTTGTGTGTGCTGAACTCACTGAAAACTTCCAACTTGTGCACATGTTCGTTCTCTATACAATGTTGCTTTTGCTTCAAACCTTTCTAAATAGAATATGTGATGGATGATGGTATACCAGCACAAAATATACTATATATTCTTTGTTTATTTATAATATACAATGTGTTCAAAGTCAAAGTCAATTCCCCACCCCTGCTCTCCGTAATGGTACAAAACTTATACCAATCCAAAATATTTTGATACATGATCCATAACCTTAAAAATGACTTAATGTCCCCAAGTATCGTTTATCTATTTTCTTCCCTTAAGGGACTGTCTCTTCATCCCCATATCCATATTACATATTCTATTAACAGTATTCTTTTCATTCGCACCAAAACTCCAACGCATTTTTCACACGTTTTCATCATACTTTTACCACACACATGAAGCTAACCTAAATGCAGAGCATCAAGTCTGCAATGTTTCGATGTGACACCGCACGTTCGTGCGAAATGATTGATAGCGATTTCCTTCCCGCGCGTTAACGCGCTGAAGTTAGCGCCGCACCGCATGCACGCGCCATGCCACACATTTCGTATGTTGCCGCCAACGTTGCTGAAGACTCACGACATATAAATGAGGCCAGCGCGAGCGCGATTTTCATGAATAATGTAAGATTAGCTTCGGCTTCGTGTCACTGCTGTTGCTTCGCTGTGTGACGAAAAACAATGTTCCGGGTGGAAGGCCGAGGGTGAAGCAATGCAGTCAAAATGACATTAGACCCGATGGAAAAATTATGCTGTGACATAAGGGAAGAACTCTACCTCACCCTCTAAACATAAAAAAGTTAAATTTGGAATTGATATGTCTTGTTTTGTTTTAATTTTTTTTTTTGAAGCAAAATTTTAAAAAAGCAGTCTTTTGTTTATCTTGACGTTTTTAACTTAATTCTTAACCTTACGACCAATATTTTTTAACATCCTCTTGTTACAAGTGCATTAACGCTTCCGTTCGAAGTAAATCCGGAAAGAGAAAAAAATGGCAAACGACGTTCAGTGGAGGGTGAAATCTTTGTGTGTAGAGATCACAAGCCGCGTGCACGCGTCTTACTTGTTACGCCGACGATTACATTCATAAATCTGCTTCCCAGAGGTGGAAAAATGCCAGGGTTGCAGCCCTTCGCGCCTAACCGATCACTTACCCTAAGATTTATAACCAACCTACGAATTCCTAATACAAACATTGGGATTCTTTTTTCCTTCGCGATTTTTAGACTTTTCTGTGACTATCTGAAAGGTGGATTTTACTTTTTTCAACGTTCAAACCCACCTACCTTTATATACTTACTTCTTCCACATAAATCTCTATTATCCTTGAGGATATCCAAGGATATTACACAATATACCCAGAATGTGGGTTTAATACGTTGATGTTCTTTTTATCAGCGATTTAGGAAGGGTGCGTGTGTGGATGCTCAGATTGCAGATAATAGATAATAAAGTGACCACCGAATGGGGTAAAAACGAGTGGTATGAAGGGATGAAAGAAAATGCAAATATTGTGTTTACGGCTAATCGGCGCACATTCCTCGACGCCAGATTAAGTTTTCCTTCGTGTACGGACTGGACTGACCACCCTATTGCATTGAGTATGTTGAAAACCAAGGGATACTTCCTTGCACATGCCTTCGATCCTGAGGGTCAGAGTTTCCGGAATGTTAATCTAGCATTTTTAATTAACTGGCCTTTTGCTTCGCCAAAAAAAAATCGCTCAAGTTTTTGAAAGAAAATTTTCCAAATATTTCAAGTATTAATTAATTAATTAATCCATTTTGGAAAACGAATGGATTAAATATTTGTGTATAAGATTAAATTAGGCGAAAGTTTTAACTCGTCGTTTTTTGCAATTATAACATTTTTCCTCGCAGTCAAGCAGAAGTCCATAAAGACATTCAGCCCTTGGACAAAAACACAATTTCATAAGTGAATTCACACAAAACAACGTCGTAAATTTCACACTTGTTTTTTGGTCGTCGATTTGCTCTCTTTCATTCTCTTTTTCGCGCACTGGATATCTGAATCAGAACAATAGCATTGCGATTGATCGCATCAAGGCAACAATGCAACCGTGCTGCTTGCAAAACACGTAAAATTCAATCAGCCACAACATGGTCCTAACTTTTTTTGAGGTTATGTCCTAAAAATGTTTGAGATATTCTAGAAATACGACAAATTTAAAATGTTTCTTTTATTTCGTTTTAATGGAACATGTTCGGTGGCATTTATTTATTTATACCTCGTGTTTTTCCAAGCAAAATAACAAAGTAAAAGAAATCAAAACACGCGCGCACGGATGGAAAACACAATGAAGGAAACGAGCGGGTATATTAGAAAAGTTTTCATATATAAAAAGTGATCGAACAGATGCGATAGTAAAACGCTGTTAGCATGCTATCAATCGGGCATGATTCGTGTTCGATAAATAAGAAAGCTCTCGGCAAAAAGGCAGCGAGCCAGGAGAGAAATAAAGAGGAATTGCTGCCGTAAATCAGCGCCGGGCCGGGGACGCGACTCCTGGCCTTTTTCTTCTTGCACCGCAAGAAACCTCGAGCTGAGGAAACGAGTTGTTTGTTGTTTGTGCTGCTGCTGTGCGGAGATGCGAAATCGAACGCAATCGTTTTGCGTTGCTCCCTACGGACGACGCGCCAGCATCCAGTTATAATCATCGCGTGGGGCCATATCAATTCATCAATCGCGTAGGAGGGTTGAAGATGCGACATTCCATTTAGATCGTGCAGCCCCAAGACGCTGCTACTGCTATGTCAAGCTCATAATTATTACGTTCGATGATTGCCTACGTTTACTGTTTGCTAACTGGTTTTATGATAAGATAGAACTTTTATTTCCGACCGACTTAATCTTTTATTTATTTTGCTTGGAATGATAATTAGCCTTCGTTCTATGCATGCGGAATATTAATATAAAGAGATGCGTATTTGATTCATCCAACTTTAGATTTGTTTGTGGCGATGCAACAACATTCCTATGAAATTAAATTATGACTGAGCTTCTTCAGCAAATACGAATCGCACAATGTGCTCATGGAACGAACTAACTAAAACTGCATGCAAAGACTTCGAGTTTCCAACATGTTCACATTACTGGCAAAACCTTCGGGAGAAGAAGAAGACGTCAGACGCATATCGAGATATTTCAATTTTAATGTCAACCCCGCTCTTTTATACATCAAACATGACAAACTTTAACTTTACGAATGAAGGAAACGAACGAGAGACAGCTTTTCCTTCAACTTCATCTTGACTTCCACTCAAAAGTTAGCTGCCACGTACGCTTACTCATGAACATAATTAGGTGAACCAAGAAATAAGACGCAAGCAAGAAGAAATTTATTTTCTTCGAAACAGAATATTTACAATATTTCATTTTGATATTTAGGCCCGACTTCACCAACAAACTGGTTAATCATGATTAACTAATCAATTGATTAAAATAACTGCGGGTTAATGACGTTTTGGATTTCACCAAACATTTTTTGCTTAAACTAATCAACCGTTAATTTAACGTTCGATACCTATTGGCAACATTGTAAATGTAAATAAACCGGCCAAAACATGTGTTTTTATTATAATTTTCAAAGTCAATTATACTCATTATAATACTTTGTAATATATGTAGTCGGCTATTATATTCATAGGAGGCTTTGGTAGTCATATTCTTCTTTCGACCAATCATTTTTATAACATAAAATTTCTTCAATCTTCGATGATTTTAATAAATCTCAACTCATGAGCAAACATTTTCTGTTATCTTATGCTAAATAACTGATGCAGAATCTAAAAAGAGTATGATTCATTATAATGCTTTTCCGAGTTCATCTAACAATTCTTCTTCATCAATCCTATTGTCAAAAAAATCTTCAAGTAGTTCCAAAATGTAGTAATAACGTAATTAATAAATGAGAAATAGTAACAAATTAAAGAGAATAAATAAAAAGATGGTTATGTGTCATGTTTTTATATGTCTAAGCCTTGATTAAAGGGTCGATTAGTTTTAATTCGAAAAAATCGGTCAATTAAAATAGCAGCATCTTTAATCACACGTTAACCTTAATCGAGCTTGGTGAAATCCATTTAAGCTTTCAGTTTAATCAATGATTAATAAGTTGGTGAAATTGGGCCTTATTTGTCGAACGTTAAAGAAAATGGAAAAGTGGAGGTGGCATATCAATAATAATATTCATAGATAGAAAAAAAAACTACCCCCTAAAAGAACGTGTTCACATCTCTAAATATATATATGCTACCCTTTAAACAAGAAAAGCGACGGGTGCATAAACATTTAAGCCAATTTCAAAGTCAAATCAAGCCGCACTAAAGAGGGCTAAATATTCCAGCCTGGAGCTAAACCGTTCCAACAACAATAACCCGTGCGATAATTGCGCTCAGCTCACGGAGGGACGGAAGACTAAGACGGGCGGCAAGTAAGCCGCAAGTGGGTGGCACGAAGAAGATCTCCTCTGGCATGAGACTTCAATACGAGGCAGGCGTTTTGCAGCCTTCGCCGACGTGCGGTCATGGTGGCAGCGGCCATCCCTAGTCATTAGGGTGCAGCACATTAACTCAAGGCGTGCGTAGAACGCGCGAGGATCAACTGATCCTTCGCCTTGCCTCTACTTCGTCGACATATACTCCATTACATACTAATGCCAAGACGCGGCAATTACTGCATCGACTTACCGGGGCGAAGCCTTATTGCTAAGGATGAAGCTGAGGCCTTACTAGGATCGCTTAAACCTAAACAGCTAATATAATATCACATGCACGCAGCAGACACAACATCTAAGCTCTGCCGGAAATATTTCGCAGTTTTTCATGACTGAGTTAATACTCTCACGTCTTTATTTTTAGTATTGCGCATGCTTCATATTTTCCTTTTAAGAATTTCGATATAGTCTTGTAATAATTCTTAAGTGAAGAAAGTTTCGTTGTAATGTTGTTTAAAGTTGTTTCCTCGTGTCAAAATACAACTAATGAGTTTCCTTCATGTTTTCCATAGTCATATGCAAGAATATAGAAAACACTTTCTTGGAAGAGTACTCTGAATGAATTGCACACTTCTTCTGATGCCTATACTTCGTATATTTCGTGTTGTTTCATATATTAAATAGGAGGAGGGCGTCGAGGATAATGAACACGACAGTATTATTATGATTCGCACTTCTCTACATATGTAATTCAATCCTTTTTGGAAAATATAAATGTTTGGAGTTCATGAAATATATGCCATGAGAGTCAGTATTCAATACAACAACTAAACTTTGCTTTTAATTGTTATTTCTCCAATCTGTTTATAATTACGAATATGGAATTATGTTTCTCAATATTATATTTTTTTAATGATTGCTGAAACTTAAAAAATCTTAATCGAACCTTGGACCTCTGGGTGGTACACTACTAGAGCTACTAGGTACTGACTTAAAAAATTTAGGCCGATTTCAACAACCTATTAATCATTGATTAAACTGACAGATCGTTAAATTAATCATTGATTAACCTAAAATTGATTTCACCAATCTCGATTAAGGTTAACGCTTGATTAAAGGTGCTGCTATTTTAATTGACCGATTTTGGCGAATTAAAACTAATCGACTCTTTAATCAAGGCTT